>JALPQI010021295.1:0-17139 GCA_025490895.1 Thaumatotibia leucotreta
ACGGACCCCCCCCCCCCTCCTAAACAGGTCACGTAGTATGGGTATGTTCCCTAAGGTCGATGATGAAGTTGCGAATATTGAAACAAATACGCCTGTCTTTAACACACATGAAATAAAACCTTATAAAAACGCAATGCGCAACCCATAATAATAGAAGATAAGGTCCAAATTGCAGACAGTCAATCGATTGTGGCCCCTACGTCGTGGCGATAAGGCCAGACAGCTGACGCTATCGGCGAATGAACGGTGACTCAGCTGTCACGTGTGCCGTGGCGTGGTTTCGGCAAAGATTATTCAGACTGCAGACCGGTTTTCACATAATGGCCTGAGCACTCCTAGCACGCGAGTAAGGGTCCTTATTGACACCGTGAAATGCAGCAGGTAGTATTGTAAAGAAACATGTTCTCTTTTGTTACGGTTGTTATGGTCCTAGGATGAGACATTACATTTGTGAAATTACTCGTGTGCTTCAGGTACTGCTCTAAGATGTATAATTGTTGTTTTTTTTGCGTAAGATATTAAGAAATTGTGCAATAGATATTACAAATGTTCCGAGCGCTATACTTACTCCTTATTTTTTATTGAAGTTGGGAACAATGTGAACAAACAGTTCAAAGAAATATCCATAATCTATCACAATTTTATTGTGTTTATGGTTTTGGTTAACACGTTCAATGCGGTAGAGGGTTTTTCGACCCCTTACAAAGTTACGAGTTAAGCAAATTGGCGCAGCGAAGGTGTTAATCTTTTTTTTAGAGTTTGATAAGAGTTGATGAAATAACACATAGATTTAGCAGCACTCAGTGACGTAGATTGGAAATGAAACACATTTTAAATACATGTTTTGTTTACCTTATTCGCAACTTCTATTAAAATAAAATATATAGGGCGTTACCGCCGCGGCGCTAGCTCTTTTTATTTACTTACCACGCGATAAAAAATTATTACTCCGGGAAGAAATGGACGATGTTTTGGTCGGATTATAGAGAATAATACCTAGACGTGATTTTGCTAAATAATAATAAACAATATTTCCGTACATTGTAAATGTCGAATATTTGTTCAAATGTTCAAGAAGTGAATTAGAGTTCATTCTATATTACTCTTTGCAAAGGCAAACGTTGCTCGGCCTGGGAGCGCTGAAGTAAACACAAGATATTGTTGTGAAATATATACGACGATACACCAAGTTCGGCTAACATCGTCAACAGTCTAATTAACCGTACACCTTATGTGCATAGGAATAAGAGTCATGAACGGTCGGTAAATATTTTTTAGAGGTTATACAGGTTGTTTTTATTGTAATAGGTATCCGTGAGCGCTAAATCAAATCTAACCTATGAAATGTAGTCCTGTAATAATAGGTCCTAAACATTTTTTTTAGCTTTTTCGAGTTCCGAAATTTAAATACTCAGTGCCAAACCAAAACATGCACAAACCTCGAAGAATGATGAACGCATCGATTGCCGTTATCCTTCCTCTAGTACTATTTACACAAAACCTGCATCACTCAGGGGCTCATGCCTAAATCATGCGAGGTTTTTTCGTGTATTTTTTGACCTTGATTTTTTTCATTCAACCACATTTAAAGAAATTCTTATAGTTTACGTAATTAATTATCTCAATCGCGAGTACGTATTTAAACTCTACAGTTTTTCCATCGTACTCCATATTTGTCTTAGTTTGTTCATTGTATAAAAATACACGCCTTATACCCCCTAGCGTGATCCTTCCGTGATTTTTTTCGTGGACCCCTCCCGCGCTATAGGACCTCACGTGATTTATGCACAAGCCCCAATATTAAGGACAGAAATGCAATATTCAATATAACAATATTATAGTTATTCAGTATATAGGTCGAAGCTTGTTGATACTATGAATATGTTTGAATTGCGCATCACAAATCGCCGCTATAAGTACTTACCCAACCTCCGATCTACCGCAATTCATTAATGGAAATGTCACCTTTTTACACACTGTATACGGGTGATTTTTCCATCAAACGAGATTTGAGGATATGAGCTGGAATGGCTATAGTGGCGAAATGTGACGATATTTCGATATGAAAAGCCTGTTGTAATATTTGCACGATGGCTGTATCTGCTACAATTTTAATTGAGTCTATCGACAATATGTTATGAATTTTATGATATATTCATGAACAAAACTGACTGAAAACGAATTTTAAGTTCAATTCATCAATAAAACAAAGTTGCTTCCTGTCCGTATGCTTAATACCTTCAAAGCTACGCAACAAATTTTGATGCGGTTTGTTATAGGTTAACTGATTAGATGACGGTTTTAAGTAAAATATCAGTAGATATTATACCCGTGCGTAAATAAAATTTAAGATATAACATTCATTCATGGGTGTTCATATAAAATTATATGAGTGAAAAGCTGACAATGGAGAACGCTAGTGACAGTGTTATGAGATCCAAAGGTGACTTTAATTATAACCAGAGAATCCGTTCTTTGCCCTCTAATCACTACATAGTATAAAATAAAGTCACTTTTTCTGTCCCTATGTCCCTTTGTACGCTTAAATCTTTAAAACTACGCAACGGATTTTGATGAGATTTTTTTAATAGGTAGAGTAATTCAAGAGGAAGGTTTTTATGTACAGTTGTGTGCAAAATAATAGCAGCAGTCAAAAAATAGCAGTCAATAAGAAAATTAAAACTTGGACGAATTATTTTGGGACTTTCTTTTGTTATTCAAGTACATAACATAATATTCATTCAAAATGAACTGCAAACTTTACTTAAGTAATATTGAAAGTAAGACAAACGTGGCCATGAAAACCAGCTTTTTTACCCCCTAGCAGGAATGGTGTTCAAAACTGAAATACCTAATGGAAAATACACAATTGTGTGCAATTATTATAGTTTCGTATCTTGTCTATTGTTGTCAACCAAAGCTTTACATATACACCCATCTCATCCAGAAATATATATTTTTTCCTGTATGACCATCTTCCTCGCAGAGTGTACAAATTTTCGATTATTCCGATTTTTTATTGAAGTAATTGGTGTGTTTGCTTCACCGAAGCCCTGGTCATAGCAAACATTAAGAAACAAACTAAGTTATCGGTGAAACTTCAACAAAAAATCGAAATAAGCGAAAATTTGTACACTCTGCGAGGAAGATGGTCATACAGGAGAAAATATATATTTCTGGATGAGATGGGTGTATATGTAAAGCTTTGGTTGACAACAATAGACAAGATACGAAACTACAATAATTGCACACAATTGTGTATTTTCCATTAGGTATTTCAGTTTTGAACACCATTCCTGCCAGGGGGTAAAAAAGCTGGTTTTCATGGCCACGTTTGTCTTACTTTCAATATTACTTCAGTAAAGTTTGCAGTTCATTTTGAATGAATATTATGTTATGTACTTGAATAACAAAAAAAAGTCCCAAAATAATTCCTCCAAGTTTTAATTTTCTTATTGACTGCTATTTTTTGACTGCTGCTATTATTTTGCACACAACTGTAGTTATAGTACCCGTGCGAAGCCGGGGCGGGTCGCTAGTTCTATATAAATGTATAAAGTAATAGTGGTTTTCGGGTCACACTATCTTTCATTCATATTATTTTAACTCTCGATCTTTGTAATATTCCTATACCTTCGAAGTCGCAAGAAACAGCCAGTAAATACATAATTCTTACATCACAAGATTTGAATTACAGACAACTCGGTGTAGTCTCGTAATTTCCGCCACTTCTGGCCACCGGCCAACTATGTATAGCTGTGCAGGGTCACAAGGGATCCCTGGCGGGGTCGTTGACCTTTGCGCCGCCCTTATTTTACAAGTTTAGTCACATTTTATTAGCTCGGAGTGCCGAGTGGTTGGATGTTGGTTTGGAAATAATATGTACTTAGTTAAACATGCTTTAATATATAAATATTAGATGTCATATACCAAAGAAAAACGACCACTCTTACTCGACGACGAAACGACGACTTAACTCGGTCTTAGCTAAGACCGAGTGGCCGAGGGGTACATGCATCAGCCGCGAAAGCTGAGTACGTGGGTTCGATCCCCACCTCGGACATAGGTGATCTTGGTCGTTTTTCTTTGGTATATGACATCTAATATTTATAATTTATATAGTATTAAGTAGTGTGACTACTGGAGAAAAATTAAAAGTACAAATCAAAATATTTAGTTAATAAATAATTTGATTTGTGTTTTCACAATATGTTCAATGCTTTAATATAGTTTATTTTATTAGGGATACGTAATACATATAAATAATACAAAATAACATATTTTAGATAATATTAATGATCTCCCCAAATCAATCGATGCGGCGGAATAACTATGTCGACGGCATAAGAGTGAAAAAGACGTCGATCGGCACGGCCGACGCGGGTTCGGATTTTAGCTCTTATGCCGTCGATATAAAGCTTTTTTCTACCCGCTTGGGGAGACTCATATGTGTAGAAAATCTTGATTTGGTATTGCTAATATTGATTTTAATTGTGCCAAGCAAGCGAAAAAAAAATTATTTAATTAAATAAATAAAAAATTACATGGTAGTCGGCATTCCGACCGTACCTACGAAACCTTTATTATTAGTGTATCAGCAATACTTACTTGTTCTGGAGTCTTGTTTGGGCTTGATATGTTCATACATATTTATTATTTGCAAACAATTATTATACGTCCTAACATTAACTAAACCACTTGTAGTTATCTTATCTTTGACGATAAGCCAGTTTATTGTACACCCGTAGTAAAATTCTAGATTACTAATACAAATTGTCCCAATGGCCTCTTTAAAAGACGCTTTCCTATTTACTGCTAACCACATACGGTTGATGGATTCTGAAATTGTTATTGCAGTCACGGACTACTTTCAGGAGTTAAATAATGTCAAAATAAATGTGACCCTCTGGGAAGTCGTGGACCACTAATTAGTAATAGATTATGTTGAAATAACTTATTCTACTTTAGGGGGGTGGTCACATAAAAACGTTTAGGGATCTAATAAGTCTAATGCTAATATAATATGATTTATTAGTGACAGTAGTGACCCACCCCGGCTTCGCACGGGTATAATACTGATATTAAAACGAATGAGTATCTGCAATAAAACGCAACTAAGTGCGTTGCCTAGTTTTAAAGATAAGCATACATAGAAAGAAACAGACAACGGAAAGCAACTGTTTCATATTAATTTATCTAATCTATGCAAGACGTCGGAGACGTTATTACCAAACTGAAGTGGAGTTGGGCAGGACATATTGCAAGGCGTGATGACAGGTGGACCAAAATGTTAAGGGATTGGTGGCTGCTTTCAGACAGGAGAAGCGCAGGGCGTCTGTCCGCTCGATGGGTGGACGATATTCGAAAGAGTACGGATCACTTTTGGATGAGGTTAGCTCGGGACCGGGACCAGTGTCGTACAGGAAGAGATGCCTATGCTCAGCAGTGGGCGACGAACGGCTGAAAAAGATGATGATTTATTTGGTACATACATACATCATACAATACATGGAGCAGACGAGTCTTGGAGTAGAGACCGCGAACGACTCGCCCGGTGGGCCGCCCCCCGGCAGATGGACCGACAATCTAAAGAAAGTGGCGGGAAGTGGTTGGATGTGGACGACTATGGGCTAATGATGATGAAGATGATGATGATGATGATGCATGATCTTAGCCAAAACCCTCATGAAACTAAGCCCATTACACAAACAATGGCTTTCATCGAATCATTAGTTAATGTTTATTAATTGCCACTCAAGCTCATTTACAACCGGGGTACCTTGAAATGGGCTGATTCGTATTTACATTTGATAAACCTCGTTGCGGCAAGTTGTGCTACAATTTGGAAACGGCTTGTTTAATTTTGAATATTTTAGTAGCGATTTGCGTAAACATCTATGTTAGATTGGGAAATATTTTTAAGAATCCGTTTTACTTATTTTTGCTTAAGAGTCACAAAGACGTTACGTTGTTACGCGTTCATTCTAAAATATCATGCTTTAATGACATGAACTTAAATGTAATATATTTGTGACTCCTTTAATCATATATCTCATTCCCCAATCTGTCGCTTACTGTACGAGCTTAGACTGATAATTCGTATAAATATACAAGCGAAATGGTTCGGTACTTCTGGTAAGCGGCAAAGTGGGATATTTACTAAAAATGCTCATATATCTCTCTGGTATTAATATTTTCTTTGCTATAAGTCGCGAAAAAGAAAATTGAGCGTAGATTTCCATATTGAACTACTTTCTTTTTATCACGCCCGCTTTAGAACTGAAACCTAATAAAGACATAGCGATTTTGGCTGCTTCTTGTTCATATTTCATTGTATCATGTTATTCCTGCATGTCCTTTTGAAATGAGATCGTATCTTCGTACAGATTAGCATAAAAGAGTAGAAATTAAAAAGTAGCAAAATCGTTGTGTCGTCCCTTTCAAATCAATGTGCGTGAGAAAACGGGACGACACTACAATGTTGCCACTTTTTAATTTCTACTTTTTTTGCCAGGCTGTAGAACAATTAACGGGTGAATTAACTTATTTTTGTCTGATATTCTAGTACCATGGTTACGGTCACTTATTAACACCAGAAAAATGCATGTTTGCATAATTTTGCATAAAACCAGCGTGACTCAGGTGTTCATAAGTTACGAGGACGTACTATAGGCAGGTAGGTAAGGAACTATAGGCGTCTTATAGACAGTTTTTAAAATACGAACAAAGTACACTGCTGGCTAATGGCATTAGAGCAAAGGTGTGACTAATGCATCTCACAATCGCGCGACTACCGACGTTAATGCTTGACACTTACAAATTGTGCTCCTTAAGGTCAGGCTACACCAGACAATAATCAATCAAAAAATAATAAAAAAATCAAAACCGACTTCAACCGATTTCTCCAAGATCTTATATAGAAAATTAAACTTTATACCGATTTATCTTCAAAACTTGTCCGCCCTTGAAGAACTTTATCATCTTATATTATGAGGGTGGCAAACAAGCGTACGACCTGCCTTATGGTGAGTAGTTATTAGGACACTGGCTACTCGAGAAGATTTACAACTTATGAACTTTTTGGGAACCTCGTACTGTATAGTCTGTACTGCAGTCATTGCTAGTCATGTGTAAGATAAATAATTATATCTCGGGCGATGCTCGTGTAGAAGCGCCTTAACTGAGACAGTTCTAATTGAACGCTAGACAATGATAAAGTGATAGCCTTTTTTAGAAACACGACAGGTTTGCTAAAATAATAAAACCCTGATAACCAATTGTTTGGAGTATAGAGAGTAGGTAACACAAGTAGGTACCTAATTGTACTATACAAACTTCCGATAGACACTCTCCCCCTAATTCATCTTTTTCCAAGACAAAATGTATTTTGTGCGGGCCGCCTGATTGTAAGCAGCTACTGTAGCCTATGGGACCCAACAGAACTGATTTACCGTATTTAATGTATACTGCAGAACTAGGTTGGACTGTATAAGGTTGTTCCATCATATTTTTATATAATAATCTATTTATAGGTACCCGCCTACATACGGCCTCGCATATAATAAACGATAACGTAGAATGAGTATAGAAATGGTATTTTCGATTTCGGCTGATAACTCTCCAATGCTTTCCATTTCCAAGCGATATTGAAACTGAAGCATTTTTAATATTCGTAATATCGTTTTTGGAGAGCTTCCAAAAATTTAAAGCGACTGGTTTGTAAACTGTCTGTGTTTTAACAACTAAACCCTGGCCCCAATACTCATATTGGCTGGCTGTGAAGAGAGAGCATTCCTATGACTGGTTCGCGTCAGGGTTGAAGGCATTTGGAACAGCTCTATGGGGCGAGGAATGCTGGCATGCTGAACGTGTAGCATGTTCTGATTTAGTCGAGATAAATATGTCTAGTCAGCAGACGTTCACGTTTAAGAACTGCAGCATTTAGCTCTTTCTCTCTAATGACTCCTTGGTTGGTGTGACAGAGACAAATCCTCGAAATTTACGAAGTTCGCGGTAGGGCCGCTATTCATATATATTTCTAAAATCGATTCACCAAAATACAATAGGTACTCTTTAAGTCTTAAGTAAACCCTTCTCTCATGTCTTCCAAGTACCTGGCGAAGCTCAAAAACACACGTTTAGCCAAGAAAGAGACTTTATTAGACTAGATTAATTGTTCGTCCCAAAAGGCCCTTGTACAGGAAATTTTACCATTTGTCAGCCTACACACGCTTGGC
Source organism: Thaumatotibia leucotreta (assembly GCA_025490895.1). Taxonomy (NCBI): domain Eukaryota; kingdom Metazoa; phylum Arthropoda; class Insecta; order Lepidoptera; family Tortricidae; genus Thaumatotibia; species Thaumatotibia leucotreta. Next base: position 8,238 of record JALPQI010021295.1, read on the forward strand.
TACTATTGTAAATCCCGTGCATCTGTTCCTGTCACTTCAATGACGTTTTTCGAATTTCACGTTAAGCCGTCGACGTTCCATCCATGATAGTCGTTTGCATTGGTGCCTAAATTTCGACAGCATTCAGAAGTTAGCCAGTCAAAATCGTCAGTATAATTCAAAATTTGGCAGTTGAATTGACTAGTTTGCAAGCCGCTTCTTTGGTTTAATTATTATTTCAAAACAGAATAATAAACAAACTAAAGTCTGTCTAAGGACTGATTTTTCAATTGCCAGTTAACAGTATCTGTCAGATAAACGCTAGCTCTATCCTGTTTTGACTGATGACTTTAGAAAAGGATAGTTATAATTTTAACTAACGAATAAGTTTATCTGGCGATTGAAAAATCAGCCCTAAGTCTTATAAATAACTCGTGGGAGCGCTTCAACAATTCTCAAGCTAAGCAGACGGTTTATCTCAATTTTAATAGAAATACTTTGTAATTTTAGCCATCACAATATTATTTTAAATTTCTTTGCCTTCTATATTCGCTCCAAAGCAATGTAACTTACGAAATAGTCCGATCATGTGCGTAACCCTCGCTCCCATGGAGTGACGTTACAATGAAACCATAGCACTGGTGTTTAGCGTGACGTGATCCTATTGTCCCTGATAGTGATTACGTCATCAGTGCACTCGACTGTACACGGAGTTATCTAGAACCTCTTGATGGGTTACACCCGACCTTTTATTTTCTTTCCTTCTGACTTTTGGCTAAAAGAAAGGTGAATTTCTCAATGGCTAAGTATTTTTATTATTGTTTTAATGGACTTTAAACATGTGAAGAGAACGTTCGTGGTCAGAGATATTTTTTTTTACCTTAAAACAAATAATTATATTTTCCCACTCTAGTATGAAACAAATAATTATATTTTCTACTCTATATATGAGATATGAGATCTCTAAAGGTGCGTTCAAACTAAAAGAGCATTCGCTGTTCTAACTTCCCACTCTACAAACTTCGATCGGTACACAAAACGTGATTGGTTGATTTCGTAGAACGGGCGCTAGAACAGCGAATGCTCTTTTGGTTTAACCGCACCTTTACAATTTGATTTATAGGTTTACTTTGACATAACTCTCAAGTTATAATAGATCGGCATGAAAATCATTCCACAACCTGAGTTTGCGTATTGAATATTTCCACTAATTTTGCACCAATCTGTTAGCCCGTTAAAAAATATATGAGAATGATTAGATTATACATAATTAATTTTTACTTTTAGTTCGTGTTCATTTTCAAACTGAGGGGCAATTTGTCACGCGATTGAAATATTCATCGCTTCTGGCATTTGACCTTCAGTACCGACATTAGGTGGAAGGCTGAAGGCAGATCGAATAAGACTATAGCTATGTCTAGCCCCAGCCGTATAGTTAACTGTGGTACTTTTAGGCCTTCTACATAGTTGGGTCCAACTGTCAGTTGTCGTGTCCTTGATTGGGTTGATATAAGATTTTTGCACGTTTTGTCGGTCCTTTACACAGAATTAGATTTGGATAGAAGAAACAAGTTCATTCATTTGTATGGCGGCCGAGCGTGTCAGATTTTGTACTGAAGTTATTACTTGCCTATGATTTTAAATATGTCTCAGGCAGGCCCTTGACTTGAGTATTCATATTTTTTTGTATTGTTGCAATTAATATTACTTAAGGAGGCATTATTAATGTTTTTGTTCACTTCAACTTACAAAATTTGACGCCCGAAAGCTGCAAGCTGCGATTAAAGACGGACAACTCAGTGGATTTCACTGAATTCATTTGACACGCTAATTAGATACGTTTGCTTGATCTATGGTATATATGACATCTGTGGTCCTTTACATTTCGTAGCCTGTACCGTCTCGCTAGTACCTACGAAATACCAATGTCTACGCGTCTGCACTGACACTGGATCGACCATAGGTGGACCTTATCTCTTGGCTATAACGGCATATAAGATATAAAAAGTTTCAGTCACCAGCGCGGGTGATCATGAATCATGAACTGTATAAGCATTGTAATAAGGGTCACGTATAGTCGTTAACGTGATGGTGCTTATACTAGCCGGATAACTGAAAGCCTGCCGCGAACATCGAAAATTTCAAGCTCCTACCTCTGTTGCTCCAGTTACACCTTAATTAGAGCGACAGAGATGAGATAGATTTTCAATAACGAGGTAGATTTTTCGTTGTGTTCGGACTGTGACCTCTATGGTGGTAGTGGACATTTGTAATTATATTCTAACATGTATTCTGTATCGGTGCTAGACAATCTAGACACGCTGTCAATTGCCATTGTTCTATACACCGTGATCTCGAATAACCCGAAAGATTTTAACCACGCATTTTTGATGTAAAAACAAACAAAAAATATTACATGACTTTTGTCATTTTTGGCGAAAAAAAAATTTTTTTTTTTAATTTTTTTATATATTTTTTTTTAATATTTGTATGTATTTTAACATAAAAAGCAAATGTTATTCATAAAACTAGCACTTACAATGAGTGTTAAGGTTTTTTTTTTACAAAAACCTCATTTTTAAATTATTTATTTCTCACTTTTTGACATCTATTAATGAAATTAGTGAGACTATTCTCCATAATGGCACCAACGCCGTTAAAAAGACCTTTTGTACTGAGTAACAATTAGAAAATATGTTTTTTTTTTAATTGGTAATAACTCTGAAACTAGGCGATATCCAGAAAAGTTTATACGACATTATAGTTTCTAAATATGGTCAGGAATACACTGTTAAAATCTTTCGGGTTATTAGAGATCACGGTGTATATAATTTGTAGCTCAATAGTTTCACCTACAAATCAACTTTTATTTGAGACAGGTAATAGCTATTCTGATAGTAGTGCTTCTACCAGACTAGCTGTTGTATAAAGTTACATAACATCAAATTCAATTTAATTAAAACGTTTTGTACCTTTATCGGTCGAAACACTTGTAGATCTATCATTTTTTATTTCAGTTTTAATATTATGAGATTCTGGAGAAAATACACACTTAAATTAAAAATCTTATTAATAACATGTTTTAACATAAACATTTATAAAGTCAAAGAACACGGAATGCAACATTTACGCACTTTTATTCGGTTCAAAGAACCCAAAATACTTAAGCAAACTCCACAAAACATTAAGCTCATAACTCGGCGAAAATAAAAGGAAAATTCCTTTTAAAATACAAGTCGTGCTCTTAAGCGAGCTCTTATAGTATTCCCATCGCGTACCGAGCTCAGGCGAGAGACCTACCAAACTACGAAACCAGCGTAAGGGGTATTACTTATAGGTGCATGCAGACCAAAAGAGCATTCGCTGTTCTATCCCCCCACTCTACAAAATTCGATCGTTAGACAAAACGTGATTGGTTGATTTCGTAGAGCGGGGGATAGAACAGCGACTCGTTTGGTCTGAATGCACTTTTAAGACCAGTCCGGAACGGCTGTTTTCCCATATTTAAACACGCTCGACTGTTTCCTACGTGGTTTTGCAGTTAGAAACTCCTTTCCCTAGCGTCAATTCGGGTTTTTCGGGATTGCCATCAGTTCTGGTTTTCCCGGATTTGTCCTAGTTGGGAGGCCGTCCGGGGGCTGGTGGGTTTCAAAAAGTGGACAGTTCATCTGAGGAAAAAACTCTTTGAATTAAGTATTTACTTGCATTATTGAAAACAAAGTTAAAAAAGGGGAAAAAAGGCTTTACGCCAAATGTCGAAAAAGAAGCGCTAGACCAACAGATCTGTAAATAGGCCCAACTGCGACATACCTCTTAAATGGGTCTACGGGGACTAAGTTGGTGTTGAGACGATATTCTCGTGAGGTCTAGGCAACATATCTGTTAAAGGGATTAGTTCAGCTTTGTTCTTGTTTTTTAAGTGTTTTGTTTGTGCAAAATCTATTACACTTTTACTGGGATAAGTTTTTCTTCAGCACACACAGTAAGAAATGGTATTTTTTTCTTTCAGGACAAAGTTTTTAATATCACACGTCTTGACTGAAGTATGAAGGATTGCCTATTAAAAAAGTGATTACGTGTATATTCTATAATGAAGATCCTATCTGTAAAGGTGCGTTTAAACCAAAAGAGCATTCGCTGTTCTAGCGCCCGTTCTACGAAATCAACCAATCACGTTTTGTGCACCGATAGAGTGGGAGGTTAGAACAGCGAATGCTCTTTTAGTTTGAACGCACCTTTATATGCTTATATGTAATTTGGTAGTCACCTTAGTACTATACTCGCCTACATTTGGCAGGTTTGGAACAACACTCTTATCATTTTAACTGTGCAAGTCCGCACGTACGCGCAACATTGCCTCTTATCACGATGTATTAAGATATATTATCGCTGACATGTTTGTTCCACTAAATTAAACAATTTCATAAAACTGTTAAACTAAAGGACGTAACCCCAACGTTTTGAAATCCATTGGCTGTGTGGTGACGGCAGTAAGAATACATTTGTCACCACTCACCACCTCCATTCTCCTCGTAGGTGTCATAAGAGTCGAATAAGGGATTTGAAGTGTCTCTCCCGATTTATTTATTGAAGATTGATGATAATGATGATGGGCATCATAGTGGACACCATCTCGCTTGCTCATCATAGCTTAGTAGCTCGCGGTGAGACCAGTGCCTAAAACGGGGAAAAAGTTGGGACAGATCGATTAAGCGGAAGCGGGCCTGCGAGCGAAATATTGAAAAAATAATAAGCCCCGACGGCGGGAAGCAATTGATTCGACGGAGCGTGGGGATACTATACTTTACAATTTATGGCTCGGGATGCGAAAAACAAGCTCATGGGGGAAGACATAATACTGGGCATACTGGCTCCCTCGCTGAATTGTCTGAGATATACCGTTTCCGTGGGCCGAGTGCTTATTTTTACTGAAAAAACCAAGTTTGAAACCAGTGGTCATAAATGAAAATATGACAGAAATTAACCTGCCTTTCTGTCGTATTTTAATTTAGGACCATTCGTTTCAAACTTCGTTTTTATCGTATCGACAGAAAGGGAGTTAACTAAATCGACACTAGTTACGAACTTCCTTTTCGCACTTTGTACGTTTTTCAGTACAGATGACCCAAAGTTTTCATCTGACAAGAAATTAATAACTTTTACGCACTATTGCGTAAAAAAAGCACTACCTTCACTGAATTGGATCTTTTTGAATCGGCTGGGCCTAGGCCTACTACTCTGAAATTCTTAAATTTCGAGAATTCGTCTCTGTCACTCCAACGCAGGCGTCATTAGCGTGACTGAGACAATTCCTCTACATTTATGGATTGCGAAGTTAGCGGTAGGGTCGCTATAATTCCGTATACCGACATAATTTAAAAACTTGGTTTAAATATATATACAGATTATTGTAGGCTACCGTAGGGATAAAACCGTAAATTTTATGGTTACTAAAGAGGGTTTTGAATTACGTTAATCTGAGAATTAAACCAAGGAATTGGAACCCGTTCAAATCCTTAATACACTTTTATTTTCCCACAGAACATAGAGCCAAAAAACACGAAACTTCCAATAACAAGTCATATCTGTGCAAAGATTCAAAAAAGTTAATTTATTATTGAAGTAAAGCAATTATTTCCGAATCCGATTAGAAATTCCCGATAGAAATTTAAGCCAATAAAGAGGTCGGAGTTAGATTGGCCCCTTTGAGCGACCTCAATGCTTTCAGATTATCGACGACCTGTACTGTATAGACTTAGGTAAGATCGTATTCTCGCTCCAAAAATATCTTAACAATTTTGACTCTTATGCCTCGAACATACGTATTGAAATGTATATAAATCATTAGGCGTGACTATACGCGGATCGATAGCGGTAGACTTGAGAGAAGTCTCGTTAGAGAAATATATTTGAACAAGTACATTCGCCATCAAATATATCGGAGTGGCCGGAGTGTTCATAATTATCGGAGCAAGGTGCTTAGACAAGTTGCGAAACGCTTAATCGTCAATCGTAAACGAAAGGCAGCTAACTGTCTTTGTCGCACTAATATGAAAGAGTGACAGAGGGAAAACTACAACCAAGCGTTAGCGATTGGCAACTTGGCTAAGCATCCAGGACTCTAGTGCCATGGCGTTATGCCGCTCCGAGATATCTGCTGGCGACTGTACGATATACGCTTTCGTGATTTGATTAGATAGGTTATAACCGCTATAAGTATATCACAAGCAAATAGTATTTTAATTAGGTACATGAAATATTTAATTTTTATACTTCGACCATGATGAGTGATGACAAACAAACATTCAGCCCGCCTAGCGTTTTCACTTAGTGTTCTGAGCGAGCATTCGTTCGTTCTTGGGCAGATGAAAACACTAATTCACGTAGCAAAATGTTCATTCGTCAGCCCACGAACAAGCGAATGCTCGCTCAGAACACTAGGCGAAAACGCGGCTTAATAAACATAAGCAGTTATCGTAGCCTATAGAGACCTGCCAACTTGCTTGCGCTGCTATAAAATAACCGATAAAATAGTACATTGTTGTAGAGGCTGGAAAGTAAGCAATAGATGAACGAGTTTGTTTTAAAGCCGACCCTTGGGGAGGCCTTCGATAATACGAGTTCATCTATTGCACTTTTAGCCGAGGCTAAACATTGTGCTTTTCACGACAACTGTGAGAAAATAAAACACATTTTTTATAATTATTAAAAATTACTCACATTTTTATGTGGCTGAACGCCATGATCCTGTGCCACAAAAATTTAAAAAAAAACAAGCAGTCTGAGAAAATTTCGCTGAAATAATTTTCAAAGGTCGTATCTACCTATGAAATCCGTTGTTAGATATGACCTTTTAATTTACGTTCAACATTGTTGTACTGTTCGTGACGTTCATAGATGTACAGCTGTCACAATTTGACAGCCATATGTCTATAGGCAACTTTCCGTACTGTGTTTAGTCAAACAATCACCACATTTACGAACAGTGTCGTGAAAATATGAAATATTTTGTTTACTTGTTATAAGGGGGTCTGGTGTAAAGCGACCAGCTTTACAATTTTTTCGAAGGAAACAGTAAGTAGACAGTTTATTTAGCCTAAACACTAAATGTTAACTTGTTAAGTTTGTATGCAAATTTGTTACTTCTGGGACTATCGCAACCAGAACACTCTGAGGAAACTTAGCATACATATTGCTTCTGTGAGCAAAACCGACACATACATCCTCTATCTAATCCGTATATATCTATATCCTTCCTATTACGTTTATTATACTATGTTACAGAAACAGTAGAGTATAAATTCTGCTGCGATCGCCAATTCGCTTGCCTCAGCGTGGCAATTATGTGATTTATGCGCATTAGTTCCTAATTGTTTGTTCCTTTCGCTTATACAGACTGACATATTGATAAGACCGAAAAGGACAAACTATACTTAGCGGCTTTCTAAGTTAGGAGACGTTTACGAATAAAAGGGATAGCCTGTAACACTTAAAACTTTACTACAAAGTAATTCATATAACCTGAAATCCGTCTTCAAGTTATGACATAGCTGTCTCACTAAATAGAGATGAGCGCACGAAATTATACATTAAAGCTTATTTATCGCTCTTAGAACCCGTTTTACGACTGCTCTAGCTTATACCACAAGAGCCTAATGTAAACCCTCGTTGTAATTTAGAACCTTAACACGATGGTTTAAGATCCAATATGTCGCTTTTGTTCTGGCTCTTACGACGTTTTTATGTGTTGAGTTTGCGCACCGAGTGTTGAACGGTGGAAATGTTTATTTAATGCATTTAATTAAATGACATTGTAGAATTTGTGCGGATATACACCATTGCTGTTTTACGGAACGGAAATATAATGTGTAAACTGTGAAACTTCAGAAAACCCATTTCTATATTCGACAATATGTTTCCATGACGTTGACTCAGAACAAATACATAAATGATAACATACCTACCTATGTCAGCTTCCGTAGTTGGTAGTGACCCTGCCTACGATACTGCTGGAGGATTTTGTTTTTGTCCCAAATATTTGCTCATTAGTCATGGTAGTTTGCTATTTATTTAAGTACCTATATGTATGTATGTAATGTATGTTATTTTAAAAACTTCCTGTGGACTGTGGTCTTAAAACAATTTTGCGGGAATTTTGTTAATATAAAAATATGTTGTATTCTTAACAATAAATAATATGTATACCTATTATAAATAACGTCGCATCCCTTAATACCCACAACACTAGCTTTAAATTCAGTTTACCCTGGGACTGCGTCGATTTAGATTATTCCATGATAGCATTTTGGGTGTCATTATTGATGATATGATTTCGACGAAATAGTTAACAGCGTCAAATTTATTAGAATACGTATGTTTCCATACTGAATGTTATCTATGACGAATTCTATTCTTTTCTATACAGGCATTGAGGGATACATTTTTGGCAAGCCCTGTTAAATGTCAAGGTTCGTAATAGATTGTTTTCCTTTTAGTCTGCGAATCGTGATGTATCACGGTCTGAATCAGCATTTAATACCTATAGTTGTAGCCAGTAAACAGGTTTCTTGATAAGGTACATGGAGCTCAAAACGTGCGCTGTCTAGTACAGAGACAGAATACAGTAGACGCGTGCAAAGTGCCAAATATATGTATACAACCCTATTTCTAGTACAATAAGGTCGTGTATACATATTTTTGGCACTTCGTGTGCATCTATATTTTTTACCTTGACTGTCTAAGGTATATTATAATGCGTCTCTTTTGTTGTGTTATTCCTTGTACTTTGCGTTGGTAACTGAGCGATGTTCATTATTGTCGAAAGGATACCAGTGTCTTCAGTATTTTTTTGCATGTTTCATCACCCACTGCCGCATGATCAATGTGCTGATTGGGATTATCGAACAAAGGGTCGATTAAAAAA
>JALPQI010021296.1:0-16423 GCA_025490895.1 Thaumatotibia leucotreta
ATCAAGTGAGGTGAGATGGTTACCTGTTCATTAGTTATGAGTTTTTGAACCTTTGGGGGTCTTCTTTATGACAATGCAAATGCGTAAGTTGCTATAGGAAAACGTCAAAAATAGATAATAAGAAAAAAATTCGTGTACTTACCGCTTCGTACCTTATTTTGTCATGGTGATAAAATATAAGATCTTTGCCGCTTTCATATCGACTGTCACTGATAACAATTGGTACATAAATCAATTCTTAGACTGCACTATCAGCTAGTATCAGCTGTGTAGCCGCGAATTTATCAATGCACAATAAATTACACGTTACCTTCCGAATGTAAATAAATATTTCAAGTCTCTTCATGTTTGTTCAGCCTGGCTTCACAAAGGCGCCCATTTCCTTCATCGAAAAACGTGCAATTCTGTTTGTATTGCAGTTACATCACGTTACATTTGGCCAACTCTTTGTTTTGCCGACCTTCTTTACTCTGATTATATCTTATCGTTTGCCATCTCGCTGTGACTAGAAACTAAATGGGTATTTTAGTATATCAATATTTGTGTCACGAGCATTGATAGAAAGGATTCTGTTAAGAGTTATTGATTAGGTTCTGTGACCTAATGACACAGACACACGTGCGCTATATACTCAGTATGTGGGTACTTACAGATAGTCTAGATATGTACCTACCTGGTTATAACTATGTATAGTCTTATTCAAGTCATATCTAAATATCTACTTAACTCGATATAAAGGAAACGTGTACGTGTACCATATATGACCGATAGTTATGGAAATGATAATCTTACAATCGTAAAAGTTATTTCTATTCCATTTAGTTTGTAATTGTAAAGGAAGCTATATAAATGTCAGCTTGTATTAGTCACATGTTGAGCTCAGATGATCGACGCTACACAGTCACGTAACCAACATTTGTTACAAACAACTACATAGGTACCATGGCAACCGACTTACCTTGTACTAAGTTAATTACTCAACTCGTACATATACCCATTTAGGCTTCAGGGAAATTTCTGATTAATATGATTGGTTGCCGTGTGGTGACGGCGTAGGCATACATTTGTCACCACCCCAACTCCTGCGGGTGTCGTAATAGTCGACTAAGGGATTGAAGTGTCACTGACCATTCTACAAGATTGATGATGGGCAGCAGCGTCATCATAGTAGACACATTACTGCGATCGCCAATCCGCTTCCCCAGCGTGGCGATTATGGGCATTTACCTCCGAACCTTCCTGAAGGGGTCCGAAGGTGGAAGGTAATCCGGCTAAACTACCTATCGTTTTTATCACAGAAGCAGCCAGAGTATAGAGCAAACAAGATTTGTATATAAAAGCGCTATCTCTAAGTCGTGCTAGCAATTAACGATCATCAACATAACAATCACCAAGTTATTCCGAATAATATGTCACAACATACAGCATTCCGACAGATTTTAATGCTGAATTCCTGAGCATATTTAGAGTCCAGAGCATATTCCTGGATTCGGCTTGGTTCCAGAGATAATTAACCTTTTTTCGAAAAAAGTTTTTCGACGTAACTCGTCATAAAACTTCTTTTTGATTACAATGCTACCACAATGTGTTCTAATATTACTACACCTTTTGCCTGACAATTAAAAAATAAGAATAGACTTGACAAAATGACCTGTCCTTAAAAAATCGTTTAAAAATTAATTTTAACAAATTGTTGTGATAAAAAGTATTGGAAATGTTAAAAAATATTCAAAAAGTCAAAAAAAAAATTTTTTTTTGTGGAAGTTGACATTAGGTCTCGTAATATTTTTTGTTTATTTTGATGTCTAGAATGCATAGTTGTTAAATTCTTTCGCAATGCTCGCGAGCACCGTGTATAATATAATACAATATGATGATTGCAGACATCAGGGATATTTCCTTATATAAATGGCAACCCTATCAACCCCTTAGAACAAAGGGACTGTCTGGCTCTGGTGCCCCCAGTCTAGCCAGTCGCGGTGAAAACGAAAGTAAATTACCCGAAATTCATTACAATAATTACGTTGCGGCGCGCTGAATTATACATGAGCCTATGTTTGCTATTAACTCCATTCCTTTGTCATTATGTCGATGGATTAGCCGTGTTTTTCATTGTTTTGTAGGCAGGTTGACGAGCATTTAGGTCAACTGCCTACTTAGGTCTCGAATGTTTTGTACAAGCAATCTTTAATAAAAAACAACCCGCCAAGTGTTTACTGAAAACTTTGGAAACGGAATAGTACATTGTGCATCAAGGGAGGTAAGTACGGAATTACTAACGAGAGTGTTAGAAGCCCGACGCCGTTAGGCGGAGGGCTTTTATGACTCGAGTTAGTATTCCGCTTACCTACCGTGATGCATACAATGTTTTTCATCACACTTGCCGACAAAAAAATAATTTTTAAGACATAATATTATTAAATGACGTACTGACATTTCTACTACTCCCTAGGGAATATCACTTTTCTATTACTCCCGCTACGCGCGCAAGCAATGGCGCGCTTAGACAACAAGTGTGATGAAAAAGATATTAATGTATTCTTCTGCCATCCTGCGAGAATGACACGAGACAGTTATTTATGCGTACCCTACTATATTTTGTGCCTACTACAACAAAATAGCTATTACTGTGCCCAAAGAATTGATACTGCAGTAATTAATAATTATCCTCGATATTTGTCAGCCTCCGTAGCCTAGTTGGTTGTGACCCTGCCTACGATGCTGGAGGTTTCGGGTTCGAATCCCGGCGAGAGCATTATTTGTGTATTTATTTATCACAAATATTTGTTCCTTGGTCATGGCTGTCTATGTATTTAAGTATCTATATGTATCTATGTATATATCGTCGCCTGGTACCCACTTCAAAAGCCTTAATTGAGCTTATCGTGGAACTAGGTTGATTTATCTAAGATATCCCAAGATATTTATTTATTTATTTTGCTACCGTTATGATCTCCTAACGGATATTTAAGTTTTAAGGATTTTTTTATTCATCACTCTTAAGGCTGAGCCTTTATCAGGAAACGAAGCACATCTAATTTTTTTTTGGTATAGGTATTAATTACTGTACTCTGTAGACTCAGTACAGTTTTTTCATTGAAAATGACAGCTGATGATGAACAAAAAGTGAATTTTGGATTGCATTTGTAGTGGCAATGAGTCTAACCTTGCGCTCGAGTCGGATGTGCAAAAAATTGCTCATTACTGCAAGATTGCTCCGGCAGACATACTCGTATACATTCTGAAACCTTTCTAAGCTAACATGATGGTCATTTAAAACAGTGTATAATTTACCATGTACCGGAGTAGTTACTCAGTGAAGATGGCATTTGAAACAGTGCCGAAATATCGGGTGCTCGAAAAAACGAATTTACCTACATGGTAAATACCCCATTTTAGAACATATCTACTAATCATTCTGGAACGAGGTTTTAAATCAAAATTACGTAGTAATTGAGAGATCTTGAAATTTGTATGCACTAAATTATGCAACTCGCCACAATTTTTATTATAATGTTATGAAGTGCAATTACAATTACATGCATTTCCACGGTTCTTTAAGATCAAGGCTGTAATGTAATTATGTCTATTATGTCTTGGTTGCCCCGAATATGTGACAAACATGACAAAGGTATGAGGAAGGGGTTTTTGAAAATGTCTGCTGTGTCTGTCACTCGTATCGCAGGCGTAATTGGGGTGATAGAGATAGTTGCTTTAACAACTCTCGATGTTCGTGACGTCAACAAACAAACGTCGATTGTCTTCGAGTGTGTCAATCCCAAACATACATGACCTTCATTTACACTGTATCTCATAGTTTCTTTTACTCCTTAAAACTATCACATGGACATAGCCCCCCAAATATTGCCCCAATGACCGTATGCGCCACCCGATGATACCTATCGATTGATATCGATGTGACTCTTATAGTCAATATCATCCTGATGATACCTATTGTTTGATATTGGCTTTAACATAATAAAGGAATAACCCCCGCTTTGTTTGTGCCGCATAATTGGGTCAACAACATCGGCACGAGACCTGAAGCGCTGTTTACTTTTTGTGCGATCGTCGAGGAAAACGACAAAAACTGAGCAATTACTTTTTATGACTGATTGCAGCCTTATTGCAGACCACCAATCTTTACATTTTGCAATAAACGAAGGCTTTAAAAACAAATCCTTGCTAACTATAATTTTAGATTTCATGTAATTAACTCAGACAGATGCAAATTGAGGAAGGTTTAAAATAAGTAGATTAGAGTCGGTCTTGAAGGAAACCGCAAAAACCAAATATGTTCCATTAAATTTACCTACTTAGGTCAGGATAAATGTATTAATTTGATTCCATGGACATGGCGTAGTGCAAATATTAAGGTGCATGCAGAACAAAAGAGCATTCGCTGTTCTATCCCCCATTCTACGAAATCAACGAATCACGTTTCGTGTAACGATCGAATTTCGTAGAGTAGGGGGATATAACATATAACAGCGAATGCTCTTTTGGTCTGCTCTGCATGCACCGAACAGAGAAGATGTTTAGTTTGTTGCCGTTCTTTTAACGCTCGTAGTATTTTTACGGCCTGTCTCACAATCACCGGATAAATATTAGAGATGCACCGGATATCCGGTAACTATCCGGTATTCGGCGTATCCGGCCCTTATTTTAATATCCGGCCGGATACCGGATAGTGACTTACTATCCGGCGGGATACCGGATAGTAACTTAAATATATTCGTTAGATAAAATTTATACTATACTTTTCCCGATGCATATAAAACAAAAAGACATCTAACATTTACCTGACAGATATATTTTGTTCGAGCTTGGGTAATAAATAAGGCTTGAGTGGCAAGCGTCGAGCGGCGTGACCGGCGGGACGTGCACCGGAGCGTCGAGCGTTTGATTGAACGGTGTGCATTCAGATTCAGACCGCTCGCTTAAAGTGCATTCAGACCAAACGAGCATTCGCTATTCTAACCCCCTACTCTACAAAATTCGATCGTTACACAAAACGTGATTCATTGATTTCGTAGAGTGGGGAATAGAATAGCGAATGTTCGTTTGGTGTGAATGTACCTTAACATTTGCATTTGTGCCACGCCGCACCAGGTTACACTTGCATCTTTGAGCTTACGAACAGTACATATTTAAAATGTTGCTTTGTTTTCCCATCTGACCCAATATTTAAAAACCATATTTTTATTCTCCCTAGGAGCTAAACGGCTTCTACATCCCGGAGATGACGTCCATCGTGTGCAAGTCCGCGGCGGAGATGGCGCGCGCGCTGCGCACGGGCAACCGCGTGCGCGCCGCCGGCCGCACCGACATGAACGAGCACTCCTCTCGCTCGCACGCCGTCTTCCTTGTCACCGTGGAGTCGCAGCACAAGCCCACCAATCGTATCCGGTGAGTTTACCTGTACACTGCGACCATAAATAACATGGACGTCTAACGCCAGCTCAAAAATGCCCCCAAAAACAATTGTGCAATTGTGCCAAGATGGGCAGGACATAGCGCTTTTCTTAACACCGCGCATATGTCGACGCAACATCTTTGACAAATGCTTATAGAATATAGCCAATCAAAACTTTGATGGACCAATCACAACTATTTTTAAATGGCGGTTTAAGTTTTTATCGGTGGACATAGAAATTCATTACCGTGACGCATTGAAGAGAGGGGTGACACTTGTCAACTAAAATTCAGGACCGTTTTTGAAAGTCAATTTAATATGGCGTGCGGCTTCCATGTTGTATTTGTTCGTAGCCTGTACATCACTGCTGAACTCCTGGTCATAGGTCCTAACTTGAACGAGCACTCGTCTCGCTTACACGCCGTCTTTCTTGTCACCGTGGAGTCGCACCACAAGCCCACCAATCGTATCCGGTGAGTTTACCTGTACATCACTGCTGAACTCCTGGTCATAGGTCATAACTTGAACGATCACTCGTCTCGCTTGCACGCCGTCTTCCTTGTCACCGTGGAGTCGCAGCACAAGCCCACCAATCGTATCCGGTGAGTTTACCTGTACATCACTGCTGAACTCCTGGTCATAGGTCATAACTTGAACGAGCACTCGTCTCGCTTGCACGCCATCTTCCTTGTCACCGTGGAGTCGCAACACAAGCCCACCAATCGTATCCGGTGAGTTTACCTGTACATCACTGCTGAACCCCTGGTTAGGTCCTAACTTGAACGAGCACTCGTCTCGCTTACACGCCGTCTTCCTTGTCACCGTGGAGTCGCAGCACAAGCCCACCAATCGTATCCGGTGAGTTTACCTGTACATCACTGCTGAACTCCTGGTCATAGGTCATAACTTGAACGAACTCTCGTCTCGCTTACACGCCGTCTTCCTTGTCACCGTGGAGTCGCAGCACAAGCCCACCAATCGTATCCGGTGAGTTTACCTGTACATCACTGCTGAACCCCTGGTCGTAGATCCCAGTCCCAAGTAGCAACATGAACTAGCATCGTATCGCTTTACGTCGTCCACTTTAGGGATGTCGTACGGTTCTGCAAGAGAACTAGGAGGCTAGATGGAAGTTATGGGGGACCAAAGCCCGGATCTTAACTTGGAGCTCCAGCAACGGGAAATGGGGTGAATGAGCACATAAAATGCTCGACAGTCTGCTCGATTCCGGACGAGCGTCCCTCCAAATCGTAAGTATCGTAACATGTAACATTATCTCGCTCGCATGCCACCAACCAAACGTATCCAGTGTATCATCTACGTCACTCATGTGCTCTTGGTGTCTGAATATTGGTGCTACGTGCTACCACTAATCAATAACATAACATCGCGGTCGTATCAGATAAAAATTAAACCACTCAACGCGATTTGAAACTACTACATTACTGCTGAACCCTTGGTCTGATAGGTGCTGAAATAAATCTTCAAATTTAACGCCCAAAATGTATGTTAATCACCTGAGAGAAGTGTTTCAAGATTTCAATACAACCTTAAAGTCCTTAAATTCTTCAAGTACTATCTACCCTAGATATGGGGTACTGTTGATAGCTAGTATTTGTGTCCATTCCGATCACCTCAATAGCGAGCAGGGACAATAAGCTACTGACTATGTAAGATTTTTCATAGTTACAGTGTATTAGGATATTTGGTGAAAACTGGAAGCATTGAAAGACGCTCTTAGAAACTGCTGATCGATAAATTTGGTCATCTAATAGCATGCGCACACGAATGCGATATATTTAATTAGTGAAATCAAATGTAATTTACTTTAATCCAATTAATTGATCCTCGGAATCATGACCCGCGTTCGTATTCACGCAGACAGCTAATTTCGCTTCAATTAAGACGTGTTAGCTACTCGTACCGTTCACAGTCGATCGTTGCCCTGCCTTCGTGTTACGTAAAAATTTCTAAACGTCTATTTTATTTACAAATTCGCATTTTGGTTGTTAAAAACGTACAGAACGTCACGCTAAAAGCAACGATTGTAATCATGACATCAAATTTGGTTGTAAGTAAACAATCGAGTGGGTTGGTCTGAAATGGACATGACCCAATTTAGAGATGATGTGATCTACTTAGTCCTGGCTGGGATCGCGCCAACCTTCAGTAGTGTCATGTTATCCTGGTGGAATACACATTTTTGTGATTCATATATTTACATACCTTTAAATTCGTGGCCATGATAGAACTTTGGGAAGGGTGGAGCGATGACGAAGATTTTTATTTAAGGTAATTACTTGACTGGTTCGTTGGTCGTTCTTACATTTCTTTTGTCTTCCAATTAGCGTCAATTGTTGCAGTTTGAACGTATGCACGCTTTAGTTGCTTTTAAATCGTGTGTCATAACATAAATACGTAATATTTCTGCCTTGTTAGCCATAACGGCAATAACTGGTTTTGAAAATGTCAGATTTACGCCTGACAATGTTTACTCACTAGTAGGCGATGATTGGTGCGATACTATGTCAGCGCGATAAACTATCCGTCACTCTTTTATTAATACAGTTAGTAAAAGACGGGCAGTATCTCACGGCGATATACTATCCCACCAATCATGTGCTACAGGACGAGTTAACACTTACTGACACGGAGTTAACTGGTTAAATCCCTTTTATGACACTTCTAAGTTCTCACCAGCGGCCCTACCGCGAAAAACTCTTTTTCTCTGTCACTCAAACGAAGGCGTCATTAGAGTGAGAGAGACAAATCCTCGAAATCTACGAATTTCGATTTTCGCGATAGCAGGCCAGGTAACCTGGTATTAGTGGCCTAACCACAGAACAAATGGCGCTTACTTTATTTTCTAGTCGACTGTTATCGTTTCTCGTGACTTATTCCAAGTTAGTTTCCTTGCTAGATCACCGCAATAGATGCAATGTCCTAATTAGTTGTCAGTCAGTGTGGTGCGAGGTGCGATCGGGAAGTCACGGCGGCGGCGCAGGCGCACTTCCGACGCGCATGCGCGCAATGTAGTAAACATTCAGTCTACTACGATTTTTACGAGTAATGAGGGTTTTGTCAAAAAGTATTTATTTATAAACCTGCCACTTCTGCCACTGTACCTCTAGACTTAGGGTCTCCGCAAATCATCGATTTATTTATTTTAGTAACAATAAGTTTTACAGACGATCTTACGACAGTACAGTCAACCAATTGGAAATAAGCCACTTAGAAAACATTTACTATTCTCGTAATTTTTTAAGGAATGTTAGGCTTTGTTTTAAATGATCTGTACCTATGGGAAAGTATATACTAGCGTAGCGTAGCGTAGCGACACAGTTCAAGTCTTTTGATTTGTGAGTTTTGTGACGACCAGTGACACACAAATACCTACCTAGCTAGGTGTCGTCTAGGTCAGAAGTCATAATTGTCATAAAGTTACGTCGTTTTATGTCTGCAAGGTCTTAAAACTAACCATAGTAATCTCTTTATCCCTTCGCTACAATTTATTCGCTGATATAATACATACTTACATTTAGTGTGTCGTCGTGGTAACTCATACCATTTTTTAATAGATCGGAGACATCCAATATTGCCCTAATATGGTCCGAGAAATAGGCCCGTGGTAACCCTAACATTTTCTATTTACCAGACCACGCTTTCTTTCTTGTTTTTATGACGCGTTTTGTATTTCAATGATTTCACGAACGGAACTCCGATATGCATGTGTTTGTTTACACAACAATGATTGGGCCAACACGCGCTTTGTGCAATGTCGGCTAAAACAAAAGTAATGAGTGGTTAGACGCGGCTCGTTAGGAACCCGGAAACCGCGGATCAAAATCGCAATGAGTTGCGTAAACGCAAACAAAATTAGGGGTATTTTGCATCATCAACAGCCTATCTCAGTCCATTGCTGGACGTAGGCCTGTGGTAATGTCGTATGGACGCATTAGGAGGTAAATGCTCATAATCGCCATGCTCGGCCATACATGGCGGTCGTAGTAGTGGGTCCAATATGATGAATATGATGATGCTGCTGCCCATTATCAATAAATGAATTACTCTTACGAGACACGGGAACACTTGGGGTGGTAGTGATAACAAATGTAGCTATTCTTTCTGCGGTTATACTCGGCCTCCGTATTTTAGGTAAGTACCTCATACCAGTCTCTGTACCTACAAGTAGGGATTGAGGAATATTATTGTTCTGAGTACAATGATAGAAGTAAACCGACGTAGCCACGTAGGTACATCGAATCCATTACTTATAGACTTTGCTGATGGACAAAATTGGCAAGCATTTATCGTTAGCTTGCTGCATAGATAGTTGCTTCAAGCTCCAGGAGGATAAATGCATTTTTTTTTCGACAGAGATGTTATAAGTAGCTTTTGCAAGGCATTCCTACTGCAGGTAGTTCCTTGAGAAAGCCTCGGCAATAGTTAATTTTACAGCGAATTTCAGGATGAAATTTGACAGTCATGACAGTTACATACGGAATACGATTAAACACAATTAGTCTCTGTCCCCGCACTATCTAGGACGATATCCATAAATGTGTATCGAAATCACAACACTAACCATCCATGTCTTACGGCAACGAGATAAAATCTCATGGTCAGTGTGTTACTGTTTGTGTCGCGTTGTGGCAGACGTGCTCACCATACTTGGCTACAATTTGCATGCAGCGTTAATCATGAAAGTAAATTACTGCACTGGGATAACGCGTGCTCTTTTGTTATCGTCGCCTTTAGATTTATCCGAGTAGTCAAGGAGTGGAAAAGGGATATCTGACTGAACATACATGTTTAACAACAATATTCTTTAAGACTTTTGCTGCAACAAGTTGTTGAGGGTTGGCAACGCCCTTGTTACACAAGAGGACAGTACCTAGGCAGCATCTACAGTGTCTTCGTATACAAAAGCAGTTGAAAGGATTTATTTCTTTCCTATAAGTGCCTAGCTGCAATACAGAAAACAGATTTTATTCATTGGTAAATTGCGTAGCATTGTGTTGGCCATAAATTTTATTTTATTGGTACATCGCGTACTCATTTTATTGGTTCATTACGTAGCATTTTAATGGCCGTACAATACGTTAATTTTGTAATTGTATTCATTAGAATGATACTAGACGTTGACGGGACGATGATCGACCCTAAAAACGGGAGTTTCAGGAAGGAGCTCAAGTTGGGGAGATGCAAGAGTCTCCGGATTGGGGTCTGCTTGTTTATCATATGAGATGCTGATTTTAGTAGCTTAATCTTGACGTCATATTGATCAACTTTTACTAAGGGACCAACATCCGAATCGCGAAAAAAATTAGTAGTTCCGTACATTTCTCCAACTCCGATATTTATCTCAGGGTAGTCAGGGGGGTTATCATAGTGTGTGGCCGAGTGGCATAGGCATCCGCCTTGAAAGCTGGCATACGTGGATTATAGAACCTTCAAACGTTTGTGAAGTAGGTCTTCTTTCTTAGTATATATATGACATCTAATATTTACAATGACTAGGACTAGATTTTACAAGGGACGTCAGAAAAGTAGGGTAAAGCAGTTTTCAGCGAACAGCCGCAGGGCGGCGTACCGTGAAGGCCGCTCTGGCGCTTCCACCGACCTCGCTCTACTCGGCATTCGACGCTTCGCGAATTTTCCGCATTCTTCGACTGTCGGGGTGTTGGCTAGCCCACGCGCCATCGGCATCGACGGCACCGATCGGACAGAATGACCAGAACTATTTTTGGTCAAAGTTCTTTGGCGAGCATGTTCGCGAATTGCCCACACGCTTTTTTCGAAGGCTTGATGAGTCTATCAATATTCTTGGTATTGAGCTACATTATCCATCTCAATGCTTACATTAAAAAGTTCAAGGAGATACCTAGTTATGGATTTGGCAGTGAAACATTTTTGGACAATACGACAATCGCACCGCCACAAAAAAAGTCCACCCCATATAGTCCGTGGGCTAGTCGGTCTGAAATTAGAAAACGGTATAATTTGGGGGTACCAAGTGTCCTTTTTACAGTAGTTAGACATATTCATAAGGATGTTAAAAAAGTATGATAGACATCTCAAAGTGGTAGCTAATAGGCATACGGGCTATTTCAAGATTTCCGTTGTATGACAGGTATGGTTAAAATTAGGAGGTACAAATTTTCCTTTTCACGGCTGTTAGGTAAGCTTATAAAAACGTCGAAAATGCAAGATTGCCATTTATAAGTGCTACCTAACAAAAATGGGGGCCAATCAAAGATGGTGGATCTCAAGTTTTACAAAATCAAGTATATCTCGAGAACTATTAAATATATCTAATTACCCTCTTGAACAAAATTAAAGGCATATCTGTAAGCTTCATATTTTGCATATACACCATATTGCTAAAACCAACCAATAATTAATTATGACCAAATTTATGAAAATTTCGTGATTTTGATTTTTTTTGTGTCGTGTTTATACATAGTAGTCATGACGCTAGAAAAATTAAATATTTTTTTAAAGATAGTGTGTTTAATAAGCTTTAATTTGATGTATATAACTTGTTGGTGGTATTAAAAAAAAGACCCATAAAAAATATTTAAATGAAATGTAGTCATAATCCACCGTATACTTTAGTGATTTAAGAGGCGATGGAAGTGCCACTCGTAAATAAATAGTGCTTATTTCAAATAACCAAGATTGAAAAATATAAAAAAAAACTGAACTGTGAGTCGGACTTGCGCACGAATGGTTCCAATTATGACTACAATTCATTTAAATATTTTTTATGGGTCTTTTTTTTAATACCGCCAACAAGTTATATACATCAAATTAAAGCTTATTAAATACACTATCTTCAAAAAAATATTTAATTTTTCTAGCGTCATGACTACTATGTATAAACACGACACAAAAAAAATCAAAATCACGAAATTTTCATAAATTTGGTCATAATTAATTATTGGTTGGTTTTAGCAATATGGTGTATATGCAAAATATAAAGCTTACAGATATGCCTTTAATTTTGTTCAAGAGAGTAATTAGATATATTTAATAGTTCTCGAGATATACTTGATTTTGTAAAACTTGAGATCCACCATCTTTGATTGGCCCCCATTTTTGTTAGGTAGCACTTATAAACGGCAATCTTGTATTTTTGACGTTTTTATAAGCTTACCTAACAGCCGTGAAAAGGAAAATTTGTACCTCCTAATTTTAACCATACCTGTCATACAACGGAAATCTTGAAATAGCCCGTATGCCTATTAGCTACCACTTTGGGATGTCTATCATACTTTTTTAACATCCTTATGAATATGTCTAACTACTGTAAAAAGGACACTTGGTACCCCCAAATTATACCGTTTTCTAATTTCAGGCCGACTAGCCCACGGACTAATAACATATTATTTTTGTATTTTCTTGTACTCCATTAATTTTAGGGCTAGAAGATGTGGATTTTTTTAAGTGTTGCCCGCTATAGGTATATGCCGTTGCACACATAAACGCGAGTGATGGTGCCGTGACCATGACATGCTGAGTTAACTAGCTGTATTAGGTGCACTTCACTTGGAAATTAAAGTTCGTAAACAACAAGTAAAAAGGTAACCACATAAAAAAAGAAACATTGTCACGAAATGGCCACAACTCAAAACTATTGTGACAACATTGCATTATTAGGATTCAAAACTCATCTAAAATCATGCTACCCATGGTCATAATTCGAGAATTTTGTCAAATTTAGTTAGCGTGAGTAACTCCTTTTATAGGTTTTTTACACACAGTTCAATACTTTTTCCATAGTTTCCATGTTAATGATCCAACGGTAAACGTAATTAGTGAAATTATCACATACGACAAGTCACGCGAATACGAAACTCTGCGGGAGGTCTCCCGAATCGAAACTAAACTAAATAGTTACACAAATTACTGACATCACTGTAATGGGGTTACAATTTAGCAGAGCACGATTTTGAGATATTAATGGCCGTTCAAATAAATATGTGTCGGCCATTATCGTTGCGCAATGAAAAATAATCTAATGCGTCCCATTTTCCGTAATGTAGTAGCGTGTCCACTTAAGTATTTTAATTTAAGTTTTATAATATAAGTAAGTAGCAGAAAAAAACAAGAGCTGAAATAAGTGTATGAACGAATGAAGAAATATTAATTTAGTTAAACAAAAAGTTCTGTTTATTGTCTTATTGAATTTTTGTATTACACGGTGGTAAACAAGCATACGAATCACCGGGTGGGATGCAACTAACGCAGCCCGTAGAGGGAAGGGAACCCTATATTTAATAGACAAGCCAGTCTGTAAAAATGCTCCAAAATGCTATCTATACATAGACTATAATTTCATAGATTTCTCTAGGGATGCTACTTTATTGTCAAGAGGTATAAACAGTACTGTTCAAATACTACAGTGCATCTGAGTGAGCTTAAGGCCAAGCCACACCGGATGCGTGAGCAGCACGTGCGCGTGTGCGTGGCGTTTACGTTGTAGCGTATGTAGATGTCATATTAGATGGCACACCGCCACCGTTTACCTGGACACACGCGCGTGCTCGCCACGTACGAGCACTCGTGCACCTTTACCCCCTCATTCATAAACGTCTGTTAACTTAACAAGCCGCTAAGTATTGTTTCTCCCTTTTGATCTCATGGACACATTGTTAAGAGCAAAAGCGACAAACAATTATTAGCGGTTTGTTAAGTTAGCAGACGTTTATGAATACCTAAGGGGGTTAATCCCTTCCGTGCTTGTCTGCTATTCTGTACCTACATATCGTCACCGTGAAAAACTACAAGTGTGTTAAGCGGTCAGCGATAAACCACGAGTAGCCTCCGCGCGGCGCGATTATCGGAAAACAATAAAATTCGCAGTTCGCACTCTAAGGGGCGGAGCCGCCTTTACATCTACATTTTCCATTGACACTTGTATCATTATGTATATATTTTACTTTTACAGGTCGAACATTGGGTCTTAACTTAACATGTCGATTTTTTTAATGCTTACAATAGTACAGACATGTCAGGGTCTGCCTGCGACCACGGGTGTAACGTCATGCCCGAAACGTCAGGATAAAATTAACCGTAAGTTTACGCGTTTAAGACCCGTTTGTCGCTAAAATATGAAAGACGAGATGCCATATTCTGGTTAGTAGTCCCATTTCATCTCGGGGACCAATATAAACAAATAATACATCAACTCTGTAGGCAAATGCTTAAAATAGCAGGGCATAAATCATCTGCGACTCCCTAAATTAGACAATACAGGGTCTGATGACAAAAATAATCTGATGTTCCATACAAACCCTGAGTAGGCGGAAATGTATGGAACATCAGATTTTTATTCCTCGAATCTGATGGTGGTCTGTAAAAAGTTCATCAAGAATGAACCTTTTAAAATTTTAACGGTCAATAAATAATTACCCTATATAAGTTTAGACTTTTGACCTATAAATAAATATCTAGAGCTTTAAGAGAAATAACATAGGGATATGTGACAGCGATGATACGGTGTACATATGTTTATGACTGCGTGGCGCATACACGGAAATGCCAAGATTCCAGTAGTTAGCTAACCAATGCACAATTGCACATATATGGACTCCTATCTGCATACCGCCACTACTTGAGTACCAACCTTGTTCTAAACATATGCATTTTCTCCTTTAGTATGGCTATTATTTATTTACAAGGCCATTATCTAATACATAATGGATCAATGAATCACACATTAGAATAAGATAATCGATGCATCTTCCTTCCGTGCTTATGTATAAGGCCATTAGCCAAGTTAAGCCAAAACACAGTAGGCGTATTGCGAGGGTCACGGCTATTGTTCAATCGAGTTCATTAATATCTATACAATTATGCGCTTTATTCTAATACAATAAGTAAACAAATGTACACATATCTATAAACTCGCCTGTATTCATAAACCGTTTTTCATCAATGCGCTTATCCGTATATTTTTATCCTCATATTCGTGTATTGGTGTACTTTATGGGAGGTCTTAGTCATAGGTTTAGGTGTTGCAGCGTAGGAAGACTCCACTCAACAATATTGTTACGTTCGTGGGGTGGGTTTTCTATAGAAAATGTATAAATAAGCCACTAATTAAAACTGACACTTTAATTACTAATTAAAGGAACAAACACCAAACTAAAACAGTAATCACACACTTAACACGTCACACTGATTCACTCTCAAACTCGCCGTTAGAATCGCAGTTTTCGCTCTTGATGTTATCTCTTCGCTGTCTCAATTGAAACTACTCCCGGCCGCGGCCGGGTCATGCTGTGTATTTATACCAGCCACTCAAATCTACAAAGTACGAGAAGATTCGACTCTAGAAAGTTCCCGAGTTAGGTGCGCGAACATTCTAGAGTATCGCTGTCTCTTTCTACAGGTTTCTCTTTCACACCCGTCCAGAATGTTCTCTCTATAGCTGTCTCATTCACATCCTTCCAGAACATTCTCTCATGCTGTCTTTATCTAATAGTGCTTTCTCTTTCACTCCTATGAGAAATTTAGCTATATACCGATTTGTACTTGAGAGGCCCAAAAGGGGTCCTGAAAACGCCGGAGAACGGGTTTTCAGGTTATTGCGCCATCCGATAGAGGGTATCCTGAAACGGCCTGAAAACATGTTTCAGGCGCCTGAAAACGACGGTATCTGGGGTGAATATTTGATTTTGTAGTATGTGAAACAGGACCTTCTGAAACGGCCTAAAAACGCATCTCAGCCTGCTGAAAACGCTTCTAATGTATCTAAAATCATATTTGTAGTTTTTATCATGCCACCGGCGTAACACTACCCCCTCCTAAGACATGCTCGTCCCGAGCATCATTATTTCCGTGGTATTTGGCGAGCCGGTCTACGTGAACAATCTTGCATGGGCTTCGTAAATTCCTCCGTATCCGATACGTAACGTCATTGATCTTTGTAACCACTCTGTACGGCCCGTCCCAATTCGGGGATAGTTTCGGAGACTTTCCTTTCTTCTCATAGGGTTA
>JALPQI010021297.1:0-22269 GCA_025490895.1 Thaumatotibia leucotreta
CAATTCTTTAAAAATGTCTTGAAAGTATCTCGTCCACTATGTAACGTTGTATTATTTTGTTATTGTAAGTATGTGCGTAACGTAAATAGTAGAAACTAACAACTGACTGGTCATTGTAGCAATTTTTGGTGTTCAGAAGTGGACGTCTTTCGACCAAACCAATCACCAGATTGATCATAATCTAGTTTTCGAAATTTACTTCGGGTATCTACGGAAACCTAAAAACACTCGCAGTTGCATTCGAACTTCTAAAAGCTCTAAATATTACGTTTAAATGGTCCTACGTATTCCTCATTCACACCAATATTTAAGGGTCAACGAAACTAATAGCGGTATATTGTAATAAGATTGAAGTTCAATTACAAGTTTAAATAATTCTTTACTTATAGTTATAAGTATTTGAACCGTTGTATGTTTCAACCAGCAAAAATCCCTAAATAATCCTTAATTCAAAATAGTAGTATTTGTAAAGCTTAGATCATTTCTTACCATCTTACGGCACAGCTTACGGTTCGTTATAAGCACTTAATGATATATATAATGATATATATAAGTTAAAAAATAAACTATGGACAGCAACCGAATATAAAAAAGATTTTATGGCATACAAACTTAATTAATTTTGTTCATGGTCGACATTCGAAACACAACGTTATTATATACAATAAGGAGTACCTTTCCATGGTATCAGCGTAATTTGTCCCATTTGTTATTCGTTCTTTTCTTATATCCGTCTCATTCTGTGTTCGTCACGCATTCTTTATTCGTCTCGATCGCTATATGTCTCTATCGTCTCAAGTCCAATTATGTAACCTGTCTCTTTCTTAATTAGTCTTTTTCGTTTTTCGTCATGGTCTTCCTAGGACTATGTCTTTGTTTGTCTCTCTCGTTTTTGGTATCATTCGCACTTTATCTTTAGTCACTTTCGTTAGTCGTCTCACTCTTTTTTTGTCTTTAGTGGTAACTCGTTCCGTTCTTTTTTGGGCACGTTCGCTAATCGTCCCGTACTACGTAGGTCTTAGTTGCTATTCATATCTCCTCCGGATCGGAATTGTTAAACAAATTGAAGTTTAGGGGACATGTACTGAAGTGTTATTTTAAATGTAAAACTTCTATGAAATTAGATGAAATTATGACGGTCACTTGGTCAATGAGATATAATTAAAAAAATAATTAAGATTGACGAAAAAAGATGGTTACAAATAGCGACCGAGACGTAAAACGAATGTAACGAACTTAGAATTAGACTGAAAATGAATGAGACTGATCACGAATGTGACCAATAACGAATGCATGAAAAAAACTGAGACGAATAAGTGAATGAGACCAAAATCGAAAGGGAATAATTAAGAATGAGTCATAGGAATACCGTGACAAAAAACGAAAAAGACTTATTAAGAAAGAGACAGGTTACATAATTGGACTTGAGACGATAGAGACATATAGCGATCGAGACGAATAAAGAACACGCGACGAACACAGAATGAGACGGACATAAGAAAAAAACGAAAAACGAATGGGCCGAATTAAGCTGATACCCTTTCCATCGGTAGTGTACAGTCAAAGATAAAATAAGGTGTACACAAAAATGTTCAAAAATATGTTCCAGTGCACTCTAATAAAGGTGCGCTTAAACCAAAAGAGCATTCGCTGTTCTAGCGCTCGTTCTACGAAATCAACCAATCACGTTTTGTGTACCGATCGAATTTCGTAGAGTGGGAGGTTAGAACAGCGAATGCTCTTTTAGTTTGCACGCACCTTTATGTGTAATACAGAAACGTCGTAACATATTTATGAGTGGATTCTTTCGATACTTATTTTTGTACTTGACTGTACAGAGATGGATCGTGTTAAATGTGTCTGACATAAAATTAGCTACTCCAGAACCATGTCAAAATAACAGGTAAGTAGTTAGTGAGAGTTTCCATGCAGCTTGATTTGTAACCTCACGTCCACATAGTTCTAAAGTGGCCTAGCCTCCTGCCGCCCAGAGGCCTATTAAAAGGTCTCCTGAAACAAAAGAAATTCTATTCTATTTCCTACACTATTAATTCAAAATTCACTGACAAATGTTATTGTCTGGGCAGCAGAAGGCTAGGGTCCCAAATGGTTGACTGGGCTAAATAATTAGTGATAGTGGCAAAAAATATGCGAGAGCCAGTTTTAGTGTAATATATCACACGATAGTTTAAATTTAAGACGATGGCAGTGTTCTCGTAAAACGTGTGTTAATTTCTGAAGCGTAAAATTATTTCTTTAATTTGAAGTGACTTGTCATGAAGGCCTAGTTATTTTTTCACGGCACGTCGAGTTTATTTTTCTGTCTCATATCATACTGAAGTTCATTCTGAGAGAAAACTGTCTCCCGAAAAAAGGTGGTCTAGGATGCAGCACTACACTTGTAGTACCAACTTATCTCGGTGACAATAGTTTTTGACGAATACGCAACAACTAAACTCAATTAAAAATAAGTGTTATTGTTGTCAACGAGAATTACAGAATATTTAATCCAAACAATGGCCCAATGAAAAACCAATTGAAGAATTTCAGGCCTCAGGGCGGAGGCCTGTAACTTGAAACTTGAAACAGATCCATGCCATAAATTGTATCTCTCCATCAGTCATCATTTTACCGTGAGTATTTGCGTATTTGCGTTTTTTAACAAATGCAGCGTTTTATAAAAGTGAACTTATGTAGTCAGTAAACAAATTAAGCTATTCCCTCCTCTGCGATTTGAGCTAGTCCTCGTGTGCGCCGCGACGGCTGAACGTGATTAATTGCGCGCTGAATGAATTGTTCACAGCACATAGACCTACGAGAGCCGAGCTTATGCCGCTAACACCGGCCTTTACAAACAGACATAAATAACTTATCCACTCAGTTGTTTAGCTACGCATTATAGAACAGTAGTCTAAAACCATGCACAATTTGCATTATAACCTCGAAGAGACCGCTTGATCGGCTCGGTTTGTGTTTAAATGGCTAAGTTTTGAGAAGTAAATAGGTATTGTAATTAATATATTTGAGCTGATCAATTTTTTTTATCACTCGTAAGTCTGCTTACGTTATCATTGGTCAGTTTTAAAATCACTGTTTAGAGTGTTAGTAAGTAGCATACAAATTATACAATTTACTTTGTTTTATTCTGAAAATTACACGACTTTTCCATGGCAAGCCTTTCCAATGGGTAGTGATCATGATAGTAGAATTAGAAGAGCAGAGCGTGGTGGATAATTTTGTCTAGCAAACTTACCAAACTTTTGTCCCCTGGGCGGCGTGACTGAATAACAACATGAAATAGGTAGTAGATTCACTCATTTGCTACCATTTTGCAAATTTAAGAAACTGGTGTTAACTTTTAAGAATGTACTGGGTTGGTTGTCAATTCTCATTAGAGTTTATTCATATTCATTGGCAGTGAGGTAGAGCCCTTTACTTCGTCTTGCCGGATGGTGACACGCAATACGTCAGCAACGCTTTCCTTGGACTGTCCGTCCAGCCAGAAAGTGAAACACATTGGAACATTCCTAGCCGCAACGGCGAGTTAAATATAGTCAGCCAGTTATCATCGGCAGTGTTCGAGCTGAATTTCAAAACTATTCGCGTTATTTATGGTTTTATTCTTATAAATAGCAAGAGAGTTCGTTTCAATGTAACCTATTTCTCGTTATGAATTTTCAAATTTCATGCAATATTTATAGGAAGGGAGGTGCTTTCAGGAAAACTAGAAAAGTAGCACAGTAGAGTGCTGCGCCCGCGCGTACACAAGTGGCCCGCCATTCAAGCGGCTGCAGCCATTTATTTACAAGGTTGCCGACGTACGGGCATAATAGCGCTACAAAATACTCGAACTACTTAGTTTGTTACGGTAATATAATAATACTCGGGTCTCTATGTATTTGTGTTTCAACAGCTCAAATATAGCACACATTATACCCACGCTCAATTCTTAGCCTGTACTTAGGTACAGTTGACTGTTTGAAATGACTGCATTAGAATGAGATGAAAAAAGTAGATACATCACTTTGTAGACGACTGTACTTCCAATGCAAAACGTTTCTGAATATGAGAAAGGTATGAGGTAATGGTCGAATAACATTCTATACGTAACGGTGTAATTCATAAAATGCTGATATATAATATGGGTATTAGGAAAGTATAAAACCGAAAAATGTAAGACACTGAATTGATAGAGCAGAGCGATCTTGAAACTCAAATCAAATGCTTACAGAAAACTGGCATATAAATGAAGTTTTAACGCCAAAAATACGTTTGACAAAAATAATACGTAGATAAACACCTAAATACAATAGCACTCCGGTGTTTACCTTAGAGTTAAGGACTGCGTCAAGTTGCGGAAGCGGCGCGATGTCTAGCGATGTTATCACTCGGCAAAAAGTCGCAAGTCTGAAAGTGATTCGGCTTTAAGACCTAAGGTCACCCTGTATCGATCCGGCACCAACCCGCGGCAGCTGGAGACCGCACCACGGCACCCCTCTCGCTTCCTCTCCGTCTCCGCAGTACAACACCACATATTATTGCACGCACATACCTACCCTCCCCGGCCTTCTCCCAAAACAATACGCACAGTACCCAATTCAATGCCAAAACATCACACAACATCATCGAAAGGTGAACTGATTTCGTAAAACTGTACGATCGTAACACTTCCATTCATCCGCAGGACGATCGGTGGTGTATACCTATATATCTGCTAAGTATAGACGTCATTTATATCTAGATAGATTCCGAAAGGGGCTGGTCGCGGGTCGATCGAACCTGCGGCAGCTTCAATGCGGCAAAGTTAATCGTCTTGTGGGGACTCGTTGGGATCGGTTGACGACCTTGACGGGACGTAATCGGGGCCTGGTGACCCAGTGCCCTGAAGCTGCAGCGGGTAAGACGCGCGCCGGCCGCACGCGCCCGCCAGAGTGGGGAGCGCGTGCGAGCGCGTGATGCGCGCCCATACCACGCGCTCTACTATATCCGTCATTCTCGCGCTCAAGCTCGAGGGTCGAAACTATCATATTCACTCACCGTTTCCGTTTATGAGGGGGTAGTCGTCGTCGTGTCGGCCGATGTAAGTCTTCAGCGGAGTATCCGTGAGGGAGGGTGATGACCTGTCCCTGTCGCTCATAATAGTCACTTGAACACCGACTCGAGACTCGATACAACAACACTGGACGGGGAGACGCGCCGGTCCCGCGCTACTGTCGACCACGACCGACCTCCGGCCCGCGGCTCGCGCGGCGAATAAATACACTCGCGCTCGACTCGACGGCCCTCGAGTCTCGCGCCGCCGCCGCCGTCGCCACTGTCGGCACCCGGCGGCGAGGCACGCAATCAATCTGGAGGTAGCGCCCTCTTTCCGTCCTCACCTACTACACTGATTTACCACTAGATGGCATTAAATATCCGGTGCATGTATTAAAAAATTCTTAATATCTACAAGACAAATAATGATAATTATGACAGTTGTTCGTAAATTTGACTCTACACTAGGTAGGTTGCAATATGTAGTATAAATGGACGTACTTCTGCAAAAAGGAACCAATCCACACGAATTTGTCATTCTAATTAACACCTTAAATCAAAATAAACAAGTCAATCGTTAAAATGTCAAAATCATGTGGATTGGTTCCTTTTTGCAGAAGTACGTCCAAATTATGATATAATAATTATTCTTAAATTCGACTCTACATTAGGTAACGTAAAATATTGTACTATATAACAAATTAATTATGATATGATAAATCTTCGTAAATGTAACTGCACATTAGGTAGATAATGATTATTATGTATGTGCCTTAATGCATATAAAAGCAAAGTTTTCAAATTTGAACACGAAACCATTTTTATTATTTGAGAAAATTCTCACAGTTTTAACTTTTAAGTAACTATATCTCATGAAATAATAATTGTTGCATAAACGTGCTAGATACTTCTAGGGTAAATTGCTAGTATAATATGTTATTTCTATACATCTAAGTTAAATAATATTGATCCTTTTATATATTTGTAAAAAGTGTATTAATGTTAAAATATACACATACTTCGAAAGCCGAGGTCGCGGGGTATGATTGTCGCTAATGAATTGGTTCCACTGCGTTTCGTGGCAGGGGTCGACGGAGTCGGGCCGCAGCGTAGGGTGCGGGTCGGCGGTGGGAGCAGGAGCGGCGGTGCTGGTGGTGGCTTCCTTGCGGCTCAGCAGCGCTTGCAGCTCGCGTTCTGCCGCACTTCCTTTCGTTGTTGCACTTGTCTCCTCATCTACACAGACCGTTAATAAAGATTTCATTTCATCACTGCTTAGTTTAACCTGTTTCAACATTCACAGCGGTGTCGGTATAACCTTTTTTTTAAATATAGACTAATTAATACACACCAAGGGGGTTACCATGACGTACTAATGCGGTTCCGTTGAGGTCGAGAGAGAGGGACACGGCTATACGAGTCTTATATCACTGTCGCTTTCCCTGAACCTAAACTGAATCGCATTAGTACGTCGTGGAAACCCCTCAGTACAGTCAAGTGCAAAAATAAGTATCGAAAGAATCCGCTCATAAATAAGTTATGACGATCTTATGACACAGAATTAGAGTGCACTGAACATTTTTGTGTACACCTTATTTTGTCTTTGACTGTACTAACGAATGTAAACATTAAATATCTGTGAGCTGGATAATTGTTCTCACAGCGATCGAAATTACCCGTTCAGACGTTGATGGCGTGGTAGGTAGTGCACGACAGCACACGACACCTTTAGGGGTGCTTGGTGTTCAAAAGGTTTAAATCCTGCTTAATTGAATAAGACAGTATCATTTTCATTAGGCAATTGTGGTGGTAAATTCGGTGATAATGATATAGTTACAAACTGAACTAATTCCATCAAACATTCAGTAAAGCTCTATGTCATATCATCATATGTGCTAGGTTTAATTTCAAAGTGACGCGTTACAATCTAAAACATCAGTTATCGATAACGATTGAGATAAAAAAAAATCAAATGTCCCAATTTTCGGAACCTCAGTTTCTTTACGTTTTGAACATGTTTTGTATGAACCTAAATAAACTCATAATTATCAGTTATGTTTAGGGCTTGTCCATTAATAACGTCATATTGTATAGGGGGAGGGGGGTGGTTTCAAGAAAAATCACCAATTATCACCATAGGGGAGGTCATCGGACAAATCACGTGTAATTTTTTGTCACTCTGCTGCACAGCATACTTTTTTTAAAACATAACCAGATGTCAAATCCTGAACTGAGTTTTAAAACAAAGCCTTTTTACACTAGTTTAGACGTCATATTGGCTAGGGTGGTCTTGAAAATATCACCAAGTATCACCCATGGAGGGGCTCTAAAATAGGCCAAAATTGTGTGATGTGATTAATAGACAAGCCCTTATATAAAAAAATTGGACCATAATAATATTAAAACCACCCTACTACGCCGCTACTACCACGCTACGGCGTAGCACCTCGTAGAGACCACTGAGAGCGGCGGCTCCCCGTTAACAGCCAATCAGACGGCATTCGCCGATGGAAAAAAAACTATGTCCATCGTCTAAGTAAAAGCGATCTAGTCGTAAAGTAAAGCGTAAAGCGAACCGATTAAAGAACCTTATCGCTTTTATAAGGTTATTTAATCGGTTCGCTTTGGCTCATGATATTGATGTAAAATATTCGATAATAATACTTTCGACTGGCTTAACCCCTGGAGTGCCTAGTGACAGATCCGTCACAAGCAATTTGGGCTATAATTTTAGTAATTAATCAACAAGCAAATGTATGGCAACGGCGTTCCAGGGGTTAAGCCGATAACCCGCTGACAAGTGGGATGTAACCCTAGTTCTGTGAAGGTTTTTTTTAAGTTTTATTATTTCTCAAATATGTTTTCAAAAAATAGTTATATTTCGAGATGGTACGTCGTATCGGGTAGTTTACATACCTATTAGAATAAGCTTATTCGTACATGGAATTTCAAATTTGAATTTTATTTGCCAGACGACATACATAAATGCCAACGTCGCGTCGGCAAGACAGCTGGCTCACTTCTCGCACTTGCTCTGTCCCATTGTATTTAATATCCTGTAGCATTTCCAAGCCTATCCAAGTGTCTAAACGTAGCATAAGGCATTCGACTGTCTTTATTTATAATAACGTTAACTCAATAATTTACTTGTAAGTTAAGGTGGGGTAAGATGAAACTGTTTTTTAATGGGATAAGACAAAATTCTACCACCCGACGCTGTACCAGAAGGACGACTTTTAGTCTTTCCCCATTTTAAAAACCGTTTCATCTTATACAAGAGATTTTTTTCAGGTTATTCACTTTTACAATGTTCGTTGTCTTGTTCAGTGTTTTACATAAGCGCCTTTTATTTAACCGATCCATACCTACTACGACAACTCGCCCCTTGTTCTTACACGAGTATTGCTTTTGAAATTGTGCGTCTTCACGATTATGTTTTCATCACAGATCAAAGTAGAAAACACTGTGTCTTGGAAATCGTTTATTGACAAAACATTTCCTATAAAAATACATTCAGTTATATATATATATATTAGTATAGTTACGCACGTCGGCTGATGTCGCCTTTAAAATCACAACTTATGACAATCAATGAATTATTTCCCGTAATTATTATTATTGCAATATAATATTTCTTCTGAATTCAATGTGACCTACCTTACCTTCCGCTTAGATCAGTATTCACGTTTTTATATACGCTACATGTCAATGGATTGGACTGAATTAAAAAGGTATCTATGTAAGTATATTAAAGTAGGTAACTAGTGTACCTACTTCAAAAGTGATCATATTACACAAGTTATATAAATTCATCTGATCAGTTGAAGGGGTTGAAGCTTCGCTTTTGAGGATTTAGTACAGCTTGACACAACTTACGTGACATTATCAAGGTCTGCAGTGAAGGGAAGGGTGGCCATCGCAGGTGGATAGATGTGAGTATGCATCGCCCCCGCACGGTTCATATTCATACACGTTGGCCACCCTTCCCGCCCGTGGATCGAGGTACTTTCACGTACCTAAGTAGTTGTCAAGCTACAACAATTTCGGTTCAAAGTAATAGACGTGTAGGACTGTGACATCAGATAATGAAATCAGCTCACAATAAACAGAATATGGAATAGACAGTCATTGTGCAACCTATGAACTGCAAAGGCGTGAAACTGTGCTTATGCATCCCAACTGCACCGCTCTCATCCAACATGGAGATATCGACGTAGTCGCAGACTGTATCGTCCCAGTTCTCCATCAGTTCGCTGATATTCCTAGCGTTGGCAACTAGCTTGTTCCTCATGAAACGCTTGACCTTCGCTATACGCTCGGGAGAATCCTCTGCTATATCCCTCGCTCGTAACCACGGTTCCTGTGTGCTAGGGGGAGGCTCTACCATTACTACCGTTTGCAATCTTTGAGTTACTTGGAGCAGCACCGGGGGCTTATCTTTCAGTATTTCCTCTTTCACGCTGTCCTTCTTCTGAGATTTTTTCTGAATAGACAGCTGAGACTTTTCAGCTAAAGATAACTGCTTCGTTAAGTTAACAAACGCCGTGATATTCGATATCGCCTCTTTAGAGAGCGGTACGAGAGGTTCATCGACGCCTGGTGTTGGTGGTGAAGATTCGGTCGTGTTAGTACTGGCGGAATCATTGGAAGCGTTGTCAGGTTTTACAGCAGTCAATATCTCAGCATATTCTTCTACTTCCTCCGCCGGAGTGCTGAGGTAGCGCCGGCGGAAGCCATCCTGGAACGACCAGCGCCGCGGTGTGCCCGTTCTCGCTGAGCACACACAAGCCGACAGTTAGGGCATTCCGTTTTCCAAATTAACTAATGAAAATATCAATCAATCGCGACTAATTGAAATAAAGCTTCAAAGCTTATCCTATGAAAATGTATATATATATGAATAGATTAACCCTTTGACCGTTTGACAGCTTTCTTTAAGTAATCAATATCGAACCTAACGTATTTGTTAATTGATATAGTTGTGTTAAAGGGTTAATCCCGCCTTTTGAACATAATAGGAATTGCCTAAGCCGTAACTTTTAGCAGATGCAATGAATACACTGTCATTCAACTGGAATATTTAAACCCTATTTGATTAAATCATGAAAAAGTACTACTTTTACAATGTTTAATGTAGTAATAACATAAAAGTGGATTTACACCAAACGAGCGAATGCTCAATCTATCCCCCACTCTACGAAATCAACGAATTTCGACGAATTACGTTTTGTGTAGCGAATGAATTTAGTAAAATGGAGATAGAATGAGCATTCGCTCGTTTGGTGTAAATCCACCTTAATAAGTAGGCACGCCGCTGACGCAACAATTTAATTAGACATATACAAAATATTACGTAGTAACAATAACTTACTTGTTGTACTTCGTGATGGGAGATTTTTGACCTTTTCAATCTTGCTCATATCGTTGTAGTCTACATATTCTGTATTCTTATTTCTGGCTTTATATCCAGGCATAGGTGCCTTGTGTCTAGGTGACAACATTTCTGACTCGTCGTTATCTTCGTTCATCGCTTTATAACCGGGTGTTCGACTCGGTGAACCTGTTTCTGCGAGACTACCATCTTCACTCTCAATATTTTGTAGGTTTTGAGACAAGTCCGTATCGGAATATACTGGAGCGTTAACTTTTTTTGCATCTTTTCCTTGACTTTTGTCAGCCTGATCATCATAGTCGGGCTCTCTCAATACGACAGATTTCGGACGATAAGCTTTTCGTCGAATCTTTGGCCTTGTATCCCTACGGACAAATTTACTTTTTTCACTATCAGAGCCAGAGTCTTTCTCATCCTCAAAATGATCTAAAGGAGTTTCATTGTCATCATCGTCCTGAGTTCTTTGTTGGACTTTCTTTGCATTACGGGTAATTTTTGGCTTCCGATCACCAAGGGCATATGAGTCTATTTTATTGCTATTTCTCAGTTTTTTGTTATTGTGTTTATTTTTTGGCACACGTTCCTCCGGTTTTATACTGTAATCCGTATCGCCATCCTCTATAGACGTAGGCGATGGTTCTTTTCTTAAGCTATGCGGTGGTATTTGATATAAATCGTCATCGTGGGTAGATTTCGGGTGCCTTTTATCTATAAAGAAATAACGGTTTTTTAATCAAAAAGGTACAAATAAATCAACATTATATTTTAGAGTGATGTGTAAAAACCCGACCAAAAATATATTATCACTATTACTTTCCCCGGGATTACAGAAGGACAGTAAATTTTATTCGGAGTTGCTTAAAAATGCCCTTAGTTTATTATGATCACATATCCCTAATATACTTAATAAATTACAAGTGCCCTGATTTTGCTCTCGTAATTAGCTGGTTCAAATAAGTTAAGTAAATTTGAACCTTAATTACCAGACACAGAAGTACCGTTAGCAATAACGTCAATTAACTAGAGACTTCCTTTCGGTATTAAATTCATCAATAAGTGAATACTCATTTCCAAATGAATTTTCATAGTAGCTGATAATTTCAGTGCATAAATAGAAAAAAGCGGATAAATAGTATAGGAATTTTCTTAGTACCCAGTAGTTTTTCTTTTCTTAGTAGGTAACAGCAATGTATTTCTTTAAGACTAATAAAGTTCAAATAAAAATCAAGTTTATCAATAAGCTATGTTCTCATATTTGATCAATTTCCATCCAAAGTAAGCTTAATTATCGACTGCTTTACAACTAAGCCTAATTGAGATACATTTATCTCGATGTCATAACGTACATGTACGTTGTATGACGATGTATCTATCATAACATAAGACTCATAAGAAAGAGTAATTTATCGATAAAATAATCTCTAGTGGAATTCCCTAGCAAAATTTTGTTCATGTCACCGTATCTCCCACGTTTGCTAATTACCTAGGTCAACTATCTAGTTACAATATGGGTACCTAAATGAGGATATTTACCATTAGATTCTTGATCATAAGAATTGTAATCGACGGAGGCGGCAACGTCAGATCGGTCGCGGTAGTCGTCAGCGGGCGCAGAGGAGCCGCGGTGGTCGTAGAGGGAGTCGTACTGCGGCATGCGAGCCGCCGAGTAGTCGGCGTAGCGCGCCGCGCGGCCGGCGGCGGCGTCGGCGCCGGCGGCGCACAGCGCGCCGACCAGCGCCAGCAGCAACCAACGCGCCATCGCGTTGACGCCTACCGAACTCTACTGCAAAAATACTAAAAAATGCACTGTGACTTTAAATTTGACACTGTGAAGACATCCTTCAAAGATACGATTTTATTTCAGCAACTAACTAGCATGCGCTCCGACCGGCCATGATTGTTTAGACATACCTAATTCAACAAGGCCGTATATCTGGACATTTAAGAAATGTAGCTTATAACTTTTAAATCAAAATATACAGGGTGCAATATGAGTCGTGAACAGTAATACGTTTTTCCAACTCTACAAACAACTAACAATTAAATGCCTCACAAGTTACTAAAAAATGGACAAGTTATTTATTTATTTTTTGTATTTTGTGGTTTATGTTTTTGTATTTTTTGGCTTTAGGATATCCAAAAGGATTTTTAAGACAAATTAATGGAATAATTTAAATTACCTCTTCATATTGAAGTAATTAATAACGGTAATTTTGTCATTTCATGTAAAATTAAATGTAATAAATATCATTAACATAAACAAAATTTAAATTTTTATTCTTAACGTTTTAAATAGCTTAAATAGCCGTTATTATTTCTGAAAAACATTAAGAAATAGAAAAAACCACAAAAAAACGCAAAAAAAAATCAATTGTTAGTTGTTTATTACTGTTCACGACTCATGTTTCACCGTGTATAATAGGTAATTATTAGGTACTCTACTTTTTAGCCCAATTTGGACTTGCAGGAATTTGCTGTAGGTACCTATCCATGCATTTTCCTCAAATTGCAATTTGGTGCTTATCTAGTATACAAATTAATTCAATTCAAATAATTCGAGAAATGAAAATTTTCTTAGGGCCGCTGACAACTCGCTTAAGTAGTTCTACATTTAAGTTTACCACCTTTTTAGGGTTGCAATTTGGTACAGGTATACATATGAATCATGCCAACAAAGTGGTACAATAAAAACTAGAACTTTTTTCTTCTTTTCGGGTACCTCCCCAACTGGTGAAGTGGGGATGATTTTTTTGTTTGCTGTAATCCTATAGTGTGGGGTATCGTTGCATAGGACTCTTAAAATGAATAAGGGTTTTGAAAGAAAGTGTTTATCTAAAGTCCATATTTTCGGAGATAATCGCTCCAGAATATAAAGAAAATTGTGTCCCCTCCTTTGATCCGTAGGTCCAAATGAATAAAATCATGAATAAAATAAAGCTGTTTCGAACATAATCGGCCCAGCCGTTTTTGAATAATTACGGAACCCTACACAGAGCATGATCCGACATGCTCTTGGCCGGTTTTTTTACTGTCCATTTTGTAAGCCAGACAATGGCTAAGAAACGGTTTACTCGGTTTAGGGCTTTCTTTGAGCGTTTCAACATCATTACGCGTTTTTCGTGGGTAGGTTAGCTACATCATTTTTAGGGTTCCGTAGCCAAAATGACAAAAACTTTGGCAAAAACGGAACCTTTATAGTTTCGCCATGTCCGTCTGTCCGTCTGTCCGCAGCATAGCTCCTTGGCCGTCAGTACCAGAAATTTGCAATTTGGTACAGGTATACAAATCAATCAAGCCGACAAAGTGGTTGGCAGCTCGAGTTGTCAACTGCCAACGTATTTCTGATCGGCTTGATACCCTGGCGCTGCGTAGAGATGTGGCCTCGCTCTGCATTTTCTATCGCATGTACTACGGGGAGTGTTCCGAGGAGTTGTTCGGATTAATACCTGCCGCTTCTTTCCGCCACCGCCCTACGCGACAATGTTTTCAGTCTCACCATTTAGATAGTTGGCGGTCCTCAACTGTGCGCTTTTCTCGTAACTTCCTGCCTCGCACAGCTAAACTTTGGAACGAACTGTCACAAGCGGTGTTTCCGGACCGATACGATCTTCAAACCTTCAAGAATAGAGCGTACTCCCACCTTAAAGACCGGCAACGCATTTGCGACGCCTCTGGTGTTGCGGGTGTCCATGGGCGACGTTAATCGCTTTCCGTCAGGCGATTCGTCTGTTCGTTTGCCACCTATAGCATAAAAAAAAATAGAATAAAATGTAGAAAACAAATTTTTTAGGGTCCTATTAGTAAAGTGGGGATGTTTTTTTTATTACGCTGTAAACCTATGGTGTGGGGTATCGTTGAATAGGTCTTTGAAAAAGAATAAGGGTCTCAAATAAAAGTTTTCTTCTTAAATCAAAAATTTCGGAGATAATCGCTCTAAAAGAAAAAAATATATTTTAGGTTGTTATCCTCAATCCGCTTACCCAGCGTGGCATTTACCTCCTAATGCGTTTATACGCATAGTTAATAGGAGAGGCCTACGTCCAGCAGTGGATTATCATGAGCTGATGATGAAGGTTGTTATAACTTTTTTGGTTAAATACTCGTTGTAGTGTGAAAAGCAATCAATAGTAAGTCAGGCATCATAGTAAAAAAGAAAGCTTGACATACGATGCCCAAGCTGTCACCAGTGGCAAATTCCATTGGCCTCAGTGCTATACCGTTAAATTATAGTAAAAAAATATTTTATACGCTACTTACAAAATGACACAATAAACCAATAATTAGCTACACATTCTTACATTTTTAAGGATGAATCATATTTTTAAACTGCCATTATAATAAAAATGATAATTTCGGAATGAGTGAAAATAATGAAAAAAATGATCCCAGTAAAAAAGGAAGAGTGGAGTGCGGGGAGATAAAATCGGCAATTTTAGATAATTGCGTGCCCCCCGTGAAGAATGTAACACATCCGTTGGTAAGACATAGATTAAACCTTTATTATTTAATAACAAAGGATTATTCATAAACTTATCTTAACTTAATAAGCCGCTAAGTATTTTTTGTCCCTTTCAGTCATATCGGTTTATTTATAAGACCGAAAGGGACAAACAATACTTAACGACTTTCTAAGTTACAAGACGTTTATGAATTAGGGGGTTAGTGTGTAACTACGAAATCACGAATAATGTCCACATACGGATTGGTAGTTAGTGTAATAATATGAGTACTTAGCAAACTAAGCACTTACATTGTTGTATTTATTTCAGAGGTACTATGAATTCACTCGCGATGAGATAAAAGCTCTGGAAGAATGCGATAAAGAGAGCTTCTATCGTCGGTGTCTTCCCTTCAGCACGCTCTTCGCCACTGCTACTTACGCTGCAGTCAAATTTGGTGAGTGTTCAATTTATTTGTTCTGTCCGATTTGCATCTTAAGTGGCAATGAGAGCTGCTTTTTTCCATACAAAAGTAGGTACTCCCTGTTTCCTTCCTGAATATTTATTTTTAGTATTTTCTTTTTTTCAATTACCGATAAATCTATTTTTGAAATGGCTATGTCTGTAAATTGCACTTTTTTGACATTATTATAATTTCAAACTCGTGTTAAACTTGCATAACAATATTAAACCTATAATAAATCTAATATTATTTTGATTTATTATAATAATTATAATAAATTTTTATTATAATAATTATAATTATTTGTAAATTAGGCTACCTTTTCATAGTGTTTGTAGACTTCTAATTATTAGAAGTCTACAAACACTATGAAAAGGTAGCCTAATTTACAAATACATGCGTTTTCTATCACTTAAGTGCCATGCTTTTGCTCTCATAACTATCCGATTCAAATGTTTGATTGTAATAAATTTACCTATTATAAATTTGAATAGCAGGAAATAATAAGTCCAGATAAATCGATCATTCGGAAGAAACCGATGCACGCTTCTATGCAGTCCTATTGACAATTCAACAGGAAAAATAAACCCATATCGTTCGAATAGTCTGGCAAAACAGTCAGACTACTTAGCTACATGAAAAATTTTCGCCTTGCATTAAAAGTTTACCGATGATTGTTACGATTTAATGTTAAGCTATAACAACCTCCGAAGCTAAGTTTTAATCGCTTGGGCTAAACTAAACTCATGCACAAAGGCTTTGAAAAATGACTACGTAGTAAGCAATAATTTATTTTATCCATAGGCATATACCATTACTGCGATCGCCAATCCGCTTGCCCAGCGTGGCGATTATGGGCATTTACCTCCTAATGCGTCTATACGCATAGTTAATAGGAGAGGCCTACGTCCAGCAGTGGACTATCATAGACTGATGATGATGATGATAGGCACATATTTGAGAACATCCCAATGCATCATCATCATTATCAACCCCATCAATCTCATCATCCTTAGTTTGCTGGGCGTAAGCCTCTTCTATTGATTATGCGTATTGACGAATTAGGAGGTAAATATCCATAATCGCCACGATGGGTAATCGCAGTGTGTCTACTATGATGCTGCTGCCCATTATCAATTATCATAAACGAATGATCAGACACTTTAATCCCTTATTTGTCAGCTTACGACACCCATGGGAAAAGTTGAGGTTGTTACAAATATATTCCTACTGCCAAAATATATAGTTCTCCACTTCGATTTCCATGAACGACCCAAACAATTCACTTAATTTTCCTTCTGTAAGCCTGTATGTGGCTGGCCAGACCAAACTTGCTCTTAATTAAACTCTTTTGCACTCATGACAGTAGAGTTGACCTACTGTAGGAGCATTCCATGGGCTGTCCCGTACAAACGCGTGTATATTTTAATAATTCGAGTTTTTTTCCGTTATTCGTTATTACGTATATTTTTGAGTAATGTTTTACTCCTTTAGTCACGAAAGAGAACTTCGAT
Organism: Thaumatotibia leucotreta; assembly: GCA_025490895.1. Taxonomy (NCBI): domain Eukaryota; kingdom Metazoa; phylum Arthropoda; class Insecta; order Lepidoptera; family Tortricidae; genus Thaumatotibia; species Thaumatotibia leucotreta. Next base: position 16,840 of record JALPQI010021297.1, read on the forward strand.
ATACCCACAATTTTGAGAAAAATTGTGTTCGTATGGGACATCGGTGGACTTTTTCGTGGAATGCATATTATATGTATACACGTAGGAGGGCCTAGGTCTTTCCTTGCGTAATTGGCGTTTTACGTCTAAGGCCGCGAGGCGCTTTTCCTCAAATGACTTGATGGTTGCCAACGACTGCCAAAATATGCAATGTATGTATAAAGGGTCAGTGTGAGTAAAGTTTTATACGGCATAATTATTTTATTTTTAAGTAGGGGGCCGTCGATTATGCGTCTTATACTGTTCAGTTAGGGTCGGAAATTAGACAGACTTTCCTAATAGACGGTCTTATCCGCATTGACCTTACATACAAATACGCAAACGTGGATACACATAACTGAATCCGTCGCGTTGTTTTGCATAATTATATTAACTATAGGTGAAAAACTTAAGAAAGTCACCTGTTGTATGTGTGAGTGACGTGTTCGAATAGAGAACACATATTTAAAATTAGTAACACAAACAAAACAAACGCCTATTCATACACGTCACTCACACATACAACAGGTGACTTCCTTAAGTTTTTCAGCTATACCTGTCTTGGAAATAAGACCTTAGTCATGTTTGATAATTAGGAGGAAAATCTATTTGATAAGTAGGGTCCTAAGAATTGGCAGGAACGGCAAGGAAACTTTCACTGAAGTAAGAACGAATAACATAAAGCAGACATGTTTAAATTTAGATGAGCAATCTTTAACTTCATAACAGATCAATTCACACGTTGAGTTATTTGACTTGTACCCTGTTAAACTTTGACAGATGTACTAAACGTTTTTTTTTGTAGTAGGTATTGCCAAGATTAAATATCCGAATCACGAAATTAAAAGTTATCTTGATAACGTTCCTCCCAATTCTTTCTTGCTTCTTTGAATGTTTTCTTATTTTAGGATTGCTGAAGAAAAACCCACATTTCGGAGCATTCCCTAAGATGACGATAGCTTTCATATTCGGGCATTTCTACGGGCGGTACGCGTTCATCCCGCTGTGCGAGGAGAAGCTGCGGCGCTTGCCCCCCAAGAGCTACCTCGGCAACGTCATGCGACATTATTATTGCACGCGTTCTTGTAAAAACCAAAAACCCTGCTGATCTGCTGCTGAAGATCGCTATTTTTTAATAAATTTTTTGGGGATTAGATCTTACGTCGTGTTTCATTTTTTTTATTTTAGTCTGAATTTTATCTAGATACCTACTCGTATACCACAAAAGGCATGTGGGATCTTATTGAAAAATGGTTAAGAAAATGGTTGCAAAGCCATGCTCACTGTAAGGTATCTTGGTCGACTATATGTGTGCGTGTGGACTGAGGGACCACTTATATTTTAATGGTTATTGGTATGATGGTGTTTGGTGAAAATTTAGTAGTAGTAGAGAATTATTTTGTAGAAAAATCCTGGAATTTGTAAAGAATTCACTAAAAAGTTATACAGCCAAACGTGTGGTCCCTCAGTTCACACACTGAACCTTACACTTCTGGGCAAGTGTTTAATATGCTGGCTTATTTTAATGTTATACATTTAGTAAAAACATATTTAAACGCATTCGTAATGACCGAAACGTAATTTGGCAATGATTATACACTAAAAAGTCTTCCTTTTTTGGTCCCTGAGGGACCACATATAATAACTAATAAATCGGTACATTCGTACACAAAATAAATGCATTTTTCTTTGCAAACATTAGTAAAAAACGCAAGGGAGATTGTAAAAGTTAAAGGAAAGCACAACTATTAATCAATTTCGCAAAATTTATATTTGTTTGTGGTCCCTCAGTTCACACACTATGAGTTAATAAAATAATCAAAATCTCCTAAAATATAAACATTATTAAAAGGTTTGTCGTACTGAGGTTTAGTTAAAAAGCTTGACTACATAAATATATATTTTAACGTGGATTGATGGCGTACAATATAAAATAAATTGCTTTTTTAACATTTCCTTAGCAAAGCGTTCATTAGGGTGACCACACAATGAAAAGCGTTTACTAACGTGACGTGCCTCATTTTTAAATTTGCTTACTAATATCAAATGGACCAAGGAAAAACTGCATACAGCCAACTACATTTTAGATTCTGTAAGCAAAATTACAAAATTAAAAACAAACTAAGTTTATGGTATCAGGTTTGGTGCGGTAAAACATGTAGCTCGAATATAATTGTCCTGCGTATTATGTTTAAAAAATAAAAAGGCGGCAAATTAACTTGAATTGATGTGCTTGGTTTGTTATTTGTTATTTATACTCCTATTTTCCGGATTGTTGATCTGGTAAGTACCTCCATTAAGCAGCAATCTATTTTAATAGTATGACCGTGTGGTGACGGCACTAAGAATACATTTGTCACCACCCCAACTCCTCCTGCGGGTGTCGTAAAAGTGTCACTCATCATTAGGTATTTGATAAAAGAATGATGATGGGCAGCGGCGTCATCATAGTGGACACATTACTGCGATCGTCAATCCGCTTGCCCAGCGTGGCGATTATGGGCACTTATCTCCTAATGCGTCTATACGCAAAGTTAATTGGAGAGGCCTACGGTGTACGTCCAGCAGTGGACTATCATAGGCTGATGATGATGTATGGTTTGTCAGGTTTACCATCATTTGCTAAACAATTTTCTGAAATAACTATTTAACAAACAATGATTCACAGACCTGCAATTTCCTAAAATGCTCATTTTATAAATAACTTCCTACATGAGAAATTGTCCTACATATATTAATAGCTTTTACCCGCGACTTCCTCTGCGTTAAATCTTTAGAAATAATATTTATAAGCCTATGACCTTATTAAATTTCATCTAAATTCGTTTAGCGGTTTAAGCGTGAAGAGGTAACACAGGGATCGCTCACTAATATTTCAAGTTCGGGTGCGCAAGTGGGTTAATTTTCCTTAAATCGCGGATTCGACGGGATTAATGCCTTCTAGGGAGTAATGAAAATACGTACTGTATTACTCCCGCCTATTTTTATGTACATATTTATTCGAAATGAAAAGGTGCCTTTCGCTCTTGCTCCCTACTACCCGTAATGTGTAAGCAATACTTTTCAATTGTAATAAAATCGCTCTAGTTATTTCAGAAAAGTTGTTTAGCAAATGATGGGAAACCTGAAAAACCATACTATTAGAATATAATGCTGCTTAATGGAGGTACTTACCAGATCAACAACCCGGAAAATAGGAGTATAAATAACAAATCCATTGCAACACAATGCTAATTTGCAAATACAGCAATAACAAACCAAACACATCAATTCAAGTTAATTTGCCGCCTTTTTATTTTTTAAACATAATACGCAGGACAAGTATATTCGAGCTACATGTTTTACCGCACCAAACCTGATACCATAAACTTAGTTTGTTTTTAATTTTGTAATTTTGCTTACAGAATCTAAAATGTAGTTGGCTGTATGCAGTTTTTCCTTGGTCCATTTGATATTAGTAAGCAAATTTAAAAATGAGGCACGTCACGTTAGTAAACGCTTTTCATTGTGTGGTCACCCTAATGAACGCTTTGCTAAGGAAATGTTAAAAAAGCAATTTATTTTATATTGTACACCATCAATCCACGTCAAAATATATATTTATGTAGTCAAGCTTTTTAACTAAACCTCAGTACGACAAACCTTTTAATAATGTTTATATTTTAGGAGATTTTGATTATTTTATTAACTCATAGTGTGTGAACTGAGGGACCACAAACAAATATAAATTTTGCGAAATTGATTAATAGTTGTGCTTTCCTTTAACTTTTACAATCTTCCTTGCGTTTTTTACTAATGTTTGCAAAGAAAAATGCATTTATTTTTTGTACGTATGTACCGATTTATTAGTTATTATATGTGGTCCCTCAGGGACCAAAAAAGGAAGACTTTTTAGTGTATAATCATTGCCAAATTACGTTTCGGTCATTACGAATGCGTTTAAATATGTTTTTACTAAATGTATAACATTAAAATAAGCCAGCATATTAAACACTTGCCCAGAAGTGTAAGGTCCAGTGTGTGAACTGAGGGACCACACGTTTGGCTGTATAACTTTTTAGTGAATTCTTTACAAATTCTAGGATTTTTCTACAAAATAATTCTCTACTACTACTAAATTTTCACCAAACACCATCATACCAATAACCATTAAAATATAAGTGGTCCCTCAGTCCACACGCACACCGACTATATATTACAAATCAATTTTGAAATTTTATTTATCTATACCAAATTGCAAACTAGTACTGATGGTCACTGACCTATGTTGCGGTCAGACAGACAGGGGTGAATCAACTTTTTTCAGTCTATTATTGCCAAGATTACAGTCGCCTGAGTCACTCTGGGCCCCGTTTTACAAAGTTACAAGTTACAATTTTACAGGCGTTTACTGGCAACACTTGCCCCGTTTTTCACAATTTGTGTTTTAGATTACAAGTACTAGATTACAATTTTACAAGCTACAGGTACAAGTGCCTGTAGCTCAACCATAGACAAAAATACAGGAGTTTAATAGTTTGAAACTCTTAATCGAACAAGTGTTTTATAAACAAATTGTAAATAATAAGTGTAGGTGTGCTAGACTTGTAACAAAAACTGACGTACGTCTTGAGTCCTGTAACCGCCACTACAAGTGCAATTTTCCCAGTTATTTAGTGTGCTACCGACGTTCGCTCGTAATACTGTTGAAATTAACGGCTTTCTGAGAGATTCTTCATATTCTTGGCCAACTACCACGAACTTTTGTCTTTCTCACTTCATACAAGGCGTTATTACGTAGTGACAGAAAAAAAAATCGAAATTTGCGGATTTCCGAGTTTTCGGGCCGCTGACTATGACTACACTTTTTTACTTATCTCTTATGCGCATAAGGTCTAAAGTTGTATATATTATTATATTTATTCCCTTGACTGTACCCCGGTAGCGTTGACCGAGACTGTTTCAGCCCCTAATAAATTTGGACTTTCGGAGTCGGACACCGTACGACTTCAAAGAGCGAATGGACTCCATACAAACGTACAACATCCTTCGTGTATTTATAAAACGCCTGTAATAGTTCACAGTACATCACAGGTTATTGTAATCTGTATAGGTACTTGTAACCTGTAACTTGTAACTTTATAAAACGGGGCCCTGGTTTTATGCTAAATTATGTTACTTAAATTATGCAAACCGCTGTAAGGCAGTATAGCGTACAGCCGTTGCCTCTTCAAGAATAAAGGTAGAAAAAAAGTCACTTCCTATCATTACTGTCAATGTCATTTATACTGTCAACCTCAAATACGAAAAGAGTGAAATCAGTGTGCGACTGTGCGTTGAAGATAATAAAAACTGATTAACGATTGTATAAGATTACTTAGTGGTGAATAACATAGTAATGCGATGAACGACCCAAACGTATTCGGATACCAA
>JALPQI010021298.1:0-24774 GCA_025490895.1 Thaumatotibia leucotreta
AAGGCCGGTGATATTGATATTCCTTAGTGATATTTTAGTAAGTACCTAAATACAATTTATAATATAAGTCCAACTAGCGTTAAGTAGCACTTGTAAAAATGAAGTTATTGAATTCGATAAGACTGTGTTTTTATTTACTTACTGTGAGAACACTAATATACGTAAACACAAGTGTCCGTATCTCGACATTTTATACCTACTCTCGACATTGTGTCATAAAGAGTAACGTTCACATCACTATGTATTTTCGCGCGTAATACGTATTCCAAATAAGCGCAATAAATATTCAACCTTATTGGCTTACATATAAGCTTAACATTAGACCAAGGCAGAGTCTTCTGTCTTACTTGATTCACTAAGTCTGATATTTCCTACAAAATTTAAAGATGGGTAGACCTTATTAACCTTAAATACGAGAATACAATAAATGTCAAACTTTCTCCATCAGTTAAAAATGAAAATACGAATTGTGTGCGATATTTTTGAAACCGATTCTGCTATCGATTCCCTGGTACTTGATTTTCTTGAACAATTTTATGTAATAAAATGTTGTAATATAAACAAATAAAGGCAAGATATGAAAGGGTATCGCATATTTTGTATACATGATGTATTTGAACGAGTTTTGAATTCATACATAGCACATACAGGCCTTTTGACGGAGCTTGTTACGGGTACATAACGATTACAAGACTGCGAAGAATCGATTAATGAAATAGTTTTTATAAACAGGTTTGGTCAATGTACAAATTCTTGGTCAAAGTCTTTGGCAGAGGGGAAACGATATGAAGCCGACTCCATTACTAAATCCTCAAAGAATAATCATAATGAGGCTGTGCTATGTGCCTACTAAATTGACATGACTTACGTGAAATTAGTATGAAAATTGCTAAAAATATGATGAATTTAGCAATACTTACAAATATTTTGGTCTGGCTTGAAACATTATAACCAGAAATCGGACAAATCTGTGTCATTGTTCGCAATAATATGGACATGACACCAAAGTTGATTGAACAATTATTCATTTAATAATTTTCAGTAAATTAGGTACCTATTTGACACCGGTAACTATGAAAACGTTTGTAAATAATCACGTCAAATCTTCGAAATTAAAATTGTGTAAAATTATTCGTTTAATTATTCATTTAATCAACTTTGGAGTCGTGTCCATATTATTGCGAACAATGACGCACATTTTGGCCGATCTCTGATTATAACTGACAGTATTAAGTATGAGTGCAAGCAAATAAGTAAGCGAAAATAAATCACAATACATACATATCAGCCCACATAATAATTTTAAAATTGCCACCAGCAAAAACGTGCTCATGTTTTGCTAGCCATAGATCGCAAATACATTCCCGGATTAAAACTGGCCGAAACAACAAACATTGCGTATTGGAACAATTTTCAATTTTTACAACTCCTGCGTCCGCGATGAACGGAAATTTGATTTAATTTATGAGTTTTACTTCAGCTCAACGTTATACAAAGCGTAGATACCTATATAATTTTCATATTAATCATAACTATTCATAACAAAACTAAATACTTTCGATATAATTTGTTGTTAAGCGTCACCATAATTTTAGGAGTATTAAATTTACTTACTATGTAACAATTGAGTCGAACAATGGAGTGATAAAATGTGTAGGTATATATTATATTAAGTAGGTACGTTATTCATTTATCAATAGGAACTAGTATAACCCTCCGACTCAATTTAATTGTCACAAAATCACCGCCAAAACAGTTGCAATTCTTGTTCATAACGTTGTCCCTCGGGATTCAAATGGAATACGCTGTGTCGAAGATCCCTTAGCCATCAACCGTTCGTCGGTTCCATTTTGCCGTTGACACCGTAAATCCTACGGTTTAATTTATTACATTTTAATTAAAAGGGTCAGTTAAGATCAGTTATATACATATATCCCACTGCTGGACACAGGCCCCATATCATGGACGAATGGAATTGTGCTAGTCAGGATTTGACGTAGGTACATATTTGAATGATTTGTATGTGCTGGTTTCCTCTGAATGTTTATTATATCTCTACAATTACTAATATTTCGGATTCGAACCCACGACCGAATTGAAGTCAAACGCCTAACCCACTAGGATACCACCGCTTACCGTATCATTAAAAACTGATAACAGGCCAAGCATTTGTTATTTTAGTCCTATAAGGATATTTGCACACCTATAGTTGCACGCGTTTCTATGTCACGCTGATAACGACGCAACATTTAAATTTACACGCATTTGCATTACTAAACCATTTGCAAATTAAACTGAAATGGGTACTTAATATTAGCATTTGCAGAAAGAGGAGATCCTACATTTTTGCTAGATGCGGCAAAGTTTAAGAGTCATTATTTTGTCACTCAATACACAATTTGCAAAAAAAATATTCTAAACAACAAAGCTATGATTAATAATTATTTATATTTCACACAAACACGAATAATTTTGTAATGAATGCTGTGAGAGAAAAACTGCTCAAGTGCGAGTATCAAGTGGATGCTACTAAAAGTATGAAGCTACAAGAGAATCTACGTCGCATTGCTTTTAACAATATTAAAACTAAGTAAAAAGTGAAAAAAAAACTTAAATCAATATTTATCAGCGTCCTTTTTATGTCAAGATCCATTTTTTTATTCTTACCTTAGCGCGTATTTTGTCATATAGTAAGGGTCATGGTCCATACAAAGTTGAGAAAAATTGTGCGCTGCGAGTTACAGTTTTGTAATTTTAACCAGAGCTAGAGGGTCTCAAATTAGTTGTTTTTAGATGTGGAGGGAAAACCAATTCCCCCCCTGAGCGCGGGGGGAGGGGGGTGAATGTGCATGCGGAAGGGTTGCGTTTAATATTTTTTTACTAATTAATAAGGCCTACTATGCATTGTTTGGTATCATTTTCGTGTAAAACGGACCTGGAAAATCCATTTCTTATCGTAAACATGAGCAATTTCATACAAAAATTTAGATTTTTTTGGAGTAAAAGTAAAAAAGTTACCGTTTTTATTTTAATTTAAGCGTCATATAAGTATTAAAAAACAAAGTTATCCAATTTAAAAAAATTGTGTAAGATAGCATATTTATTGCAGTTTTTAGAAATATACACATTTTGTAGTCTTTCATACAAAAATTCACTGAAAAAAAAATTTACCTGACGCGACGCGTACCTCCAACAAAAATCTCCGCGTAATCTCAAAAAAGAGACTTTTGTGCCGGCAACTGCTCATAGATTATACATATTTTTGTACTTGCATATTATTGTTCATATTACAATTGTAAATATTTATTGATATGAAAGTAAATTGAATATTTTCTGATCTTCTTTTAAATAACCTAAGATTATTAAGAATTTTATTTGACCAGATTCTATTTTTAGATTTTATCGATTATTGTATACCGCGTGTATATTATATATCTGGTCTATCTGATCACATGTATGATATATAGTATCTGATCATATGAATTGGAATGGGTAATATTTTTTACGAGTGTCATTAGGTAATGATCTCATTACCAAAGACGATAAAGGTAATTTTCGCTAACCGGGACTACAAAACTAACCCAATTGACCCACGTGAAAAGTTTATATCATATGGAATTTGACAATCAATTGTTAAACGTTTACTTCATAAATCATCATTATTACCATATCAGCCGAAAGGCGCCCACTGCTGAACATAGGCCTCCCCCAAAGATTGCCACAATGACCGGTCCTGCGCCACTCGCATCCAGCGGACTCCTGAGACCTTCACTGTCCACCTTGTGGGGGGCCTACCCACGCTGTGCATTCCACCTGCGAGGCCGCCGCATTGGCCATCGGTTCTACGTGCAATGTGCCCCGCCCACTGCCACTTTAGTTTAGTGATTCGGAGAGCTATGGAGCTATACTTTGGTTCTGCTGCGGATCGTCTCATTTCTAATACGACCTCGCAGAGAGACTCCCACCATAGCCCTCTCCATTGCAGTATTTGATCAGTGTGTGTTACCACACTGATCAAACACTTTTGTCTTCAAGAACTGCGGAATATTGGACGAAATATGTATCGTAGCTTCCCAAACGCTGCCCAACCTAGTCGGATTCAATGATTGACCTCTTACTCAAAGTTGGACCTACGTTACCTAACTGGGTAGCTTGTCCTAGGTTTATTATAGTCGTCTATACCTTCGAGTTTAGTCTCCGATTGTAACGGGAGTTTTCGTCTTATCCATGTTATTCTAAGACGAACTCGCTCGAAGGCGCTACTGAGGTCAGTAAGCATCGTACTGAAATCTTCCAAGGTCTCAGCCAAGGCCACCGCTCGCTGTTTATGTTGATACTCACCTTTTCCAGTGCAGTCTTAAAGACATCTTCCAGTGCAGTGGTAAACAGATTAGGGGAGATGACACCTCCTTGCCTGACTCCCCGCTGCAGTATAATATGCTTCAAGCTCTGGTCTTGGAGTCGGATTGACATAGTGGCGCTTTCGTACAAACACCTCAACATTTCAAAATAGCGGTAGTCTACTTGGTATCGTTAAAGAGACTGCAGTACGCCCAGAGTTTCGATCAAATCGAAGGCCTTGGGGGTTACCATGACGTACTAATGCGATTCAGTTTAGGTTCTGGGAAAGGGGCAGTGATACACGACTCGTATAGCCTTGTTCCTTTCTCTCGACCTAAATTAAACCGCATTAGTACTTCATGGAAACCCCCCTTATCGTAGTCCACAAACGCTAAACGCTAAACAGAGGGGCAGGTTATACCTATTCCTCGGTCTTCTGTATAACATTTACGAAACGCCAATTCGGAAACCGGCTTGTTCGAGAGGCTGAAAGTCATCAAGCTTGCGTGCAAGACGATTCGTAATGACTCTTGAAAACATCTTATAAATATGGCTCGGAAGTGAGATAGATCGGTAATTCTTCAATAAGGCGTTGTCACCTTTTTTCAAGAACAGTACCACCACTCTTCTGTTCCATGCCTAAGGCGTTCTCCCTTCCAGAGTTGAACAACTTCTGAAGGGCCATAAGGATTGGTTTACCACCTGGCTTCAGATGCTCAGCTATGATTCCGTCTTCCCCAGACGCCCTGTTCTTTTTGAGCTGTTCAAGGGCCATTCTAATATCACATAGGCTGATGTCTCGGATATCCTCTGTATAGTGCCGGGTCAGTCACTTGCTTCGTAAGAAATTTATCAAATATCAAATTCCGTGTGAAATAACCCAGCTTGGTTAACCCAGGTTGATGCAATTTGCCCTAACAGACATTATGGAGTATTTTGTTTACGCAAAATCGCTAAATTCCCGCAGTAGAAACGTACTGTCAACAATAAGTCAAGGCAAACGTCCCTTTTTTGTTCGAGGTACGCGACAGGTGCAATTTTTTTACAACTTATTTTTGCATGGAAAGTTCCAAAAAGTATATATTTTTAAAAACTACAATAAATATGCTATCTTGTAGTATTTTTATTATTTTCATATATTTATTTGGTAATACGTATATAACGCAACAATCAAAATAAAAACGGTGATTATTTTACCTTTATACCAATAATTATTTTTTTATGTATGAAAATCCTCATGTTTATTATCAAAAATTAATTCTCCGTGTCTGCTTTATATGAAAATGATACCAAACTATGAATAGTAGGCCTAAATATTAGACGAAAAAATTTTAAACATAGCCCTTCCGTTTGCACATTCACCCCCCTCCCCCCTCGTTCAGGGGGGGAATTGGTTTTCCCTCCACATCTAAAAATATTTATTTTTACACCCTCTAGCTATGGTAAAAATTACAAAACTGTAACTCACAGCGCACAATTTTTTCCATTTGGACCTCTACTAATAATCAAATTGTCAAACTGTTACCACGCCACTATTCAGAATGTTTACCCCCTTTACACAAGCTGATATATTTTACAGTGCTTCACAGTGATTTAAACAAGATACACAAATTGTAAACGTTTATTTGAATTTTCTTACCTATTTCATAGAATACGTAAACAAAAGCAACAACGACACAGTCACTACAGAACACGGTATTATTTCAAGTAGCTTAAAACAATAGTTTTCGTTGACATTCTCTGTACTACACCTGGCGTACCGTGCACGGGACCAGATTACAACACAATGTGCATCAGACTCACGCTTTAGAGAAAAATGCAACAACAATGTATCAGTTTCAAACATCCGTACTAACCTTTTCGGGCTCAGCAGCCGTACCATGAATTTGCAAGTACCTATCGGTTACTTTAGCTTTTACTCGATACGTAAAGCAAGCCATCGCGCTCGCTACAATAAATAAGTCCGAGCGCGATAGAATGCTTTACGTATCGAGTAAAACCTGACGTAACTGATACTTGAAAACTCATCGTACGGCTTCTGAACGTCTTGCAAGTTGTCGGCTGTTTCAATCCCAACTTTGTCAGATTCTTTTCTATTTCAATGCCGCTCCGTAGACGTTTTAAATTGAAAGTACTGGGATATACGTTTCGTTGTTCCGTCCCGCATCGTTCAAACGTTATTTATTTCACTTTTTGTAAAATAATAGTGTGCATTTGAAGTTGCATAGTATATATTACATTAGTATTACAGTAGCAACCAAAAACGATGTTTTTCGAACATTGATCGTAGCATAAAGCCATGTAGGTAGTATTTACGTAATACTTACAGTTATTTCTCTTAGTGTCTTTTAACACATTATAATTGTATTGGTAGAGGTAAAAGTGCTATTTAATAAAATTCATACTTAGAATGTGACGTGCAAGTCGGCTACTGAGCGAACGCTGTGTAGGTATTGTTAAAATAATTTCATATTTCAGTATATTCTTCCAAGCATCATGCCAAAATAAAACAGACATATGCTCTACTAGACCGAGTTCAAAGCGACATCAATGAGATTGTAAACTAGTTTATGGGAACTGCTCAATTCAGAGATGCTTTTTCAGGCAATAAAACTACTAACGGATTATTTAATTGATAAGCAAACGCGGGAAGGAATGTTGCTCGTGGCGGCTACGCGCCAGATCGTAAATCCGCCAATAAAGTCTACTCACTAAAAAGAAACGTGTCAGATCCTTCGTACTTCCCCCTTGATACATGCCAGGTTTTGCCCGAATTCTTCCGTTGAAATAATCCAGCCCTTAACTTTTCTGCCTCCCTTAATTTAACTCCCCGAAGAAACTTTACACCTATAAATTTAACTCTACTCTTGTTTTGTCCCGGTTTATCCGAATTCAACGAAACGCTAACGTCAGAAAAAGTTACCTTTTCGACAAGCCAACTTGCATTATTAATACTTTTTCCTCACTCGTAATGTGAACCTTTTCAATATTTACGAGGGATTGGTATTAAGTTAGATTTATATGCTTGGATTAATTTGCTTGGGTGTACAGGTCAGGAATTGAGCTGATCAGGAGGAATCGGATAGCAATATATCAGAATTAAACTAACGTATTTTGAAAAAGAACATCCGAATATTTGCTGGGGTGACCCTTATCAAAGTCGAGCCAGATTATTATATACGACTTCTTTTTAGTAATGAGGATCTTTATTTTAAAATGGCGTTTGGCTGTATGCAATTCTTAGTTGGTTTACTTACTCAAAATCTGGCAGTATAAGAGATTTGTACAGAGAGAGATTTGCATTGTCAGTAATGATACTAAGTGATGATTTAATATAGAGACGTAAGTACAACATATTAATTTTCTAATGATTATCTCCTTAGATTTATTATTTATTTATTATTAGTATAAGTTTAGAATTAGTAAACCCAGTCCATAAAATACAGCGTATGCTAGTTTAAGGGCTGGAAGAATAATTTAAATTGTGCAGCCTAGTCTCCTACATATTATGCATTCTATCAACTATCCAGCACCATGCTCGGTTGCGGAGGGCACAGGACCCTGAGATACAGGATGACCTAGTTTAGGTGTCCGAGCCTCACCGCCATCGAGCACCTAAAGTATCCAGTGCAATATACTTTGTATTTTGTAGTGGTTATGTGGTACGTATATGTCGACCAAATATGTATTATTTACTTATTGTTCTTCAAATAAAATTCATTTTCATTTTCATGTAACGGTTTTCTACAGTGTTATTATAAAAGGTTCGAAAATAATATTCAAAATTAAGATCATATTAGCCACGTTGTTACTCTAAATATAATTAAAAGGTTAAGCTCACGTGTATTTAGTCACTATGCGCAAATTATTTAAGTGAAGCATCTTTCTTGTGTATTACGTTGTCCTTTTATAATTGGGGTATGATTATTCATTATTCACTGAGTTTTAATATTTTCGTTGTTTTATGTTAAGCAAAATATGATGTTATGCTTTACCTATTAATTTCAAGTCATTCAATTAAACAGATTGGTAACATGAATACTTGAAAGTTCGTTCGACCGTTTTAAATCTTCTTAAAGTAATCTTTAAAAGACCGGGAAAGACGTACGGTCACGATAATCTCTTGAAGATCCGAAGCGAATCTCTGAACATCCACGAACTGTCTCAATAGCAATTTCAAGTCCAAAGGATTACGGATAGACTAAAAACCGAAACCGTGACTTGGGTGCAAAGTAGAAACTTAGGAAGCGGGCCTTAATTTTAAACGCGCTTGTTTTATGCGTTAATCGCAGTGTTCGTCGCATGCGTTTGATTTCTACTGGAATTTTTAACCCTAACGCAGACATGGGAAGCCCATTGCGTTGATCGCATGCGTCTAACGCAACGTGGATTAACGCACAAAACAACCACGCGCTTTAGGAATAATACTACAATACCGGATACCTATTACTTTCTTGAAATGTGCTAATTCGGTTAAATTTATAATTAATTTGAGCATGCTACTTAATCGATATCATTTCATTAGATTCGATTCATTTTGAAAATACTAGTAGTGAATGACTAACTTAATTTGCAAATTTAGTATGTACAATTGTACATCCACCCTTGAAATGTGTGGTCTGTGGTTTAGTATATTTTCTTTGTAGGTAGTGGTTTGTACTTATTTTATGGAGGTACCCATATCTATCAAAATGTCCTCCGTTATCAGTCACCCGTAGAGCACGAGCCATGTAAAGCGCTCGAAACGTCGGGATGTAAATAAATTTAATTGAGATATAATCCGTTTAAATAGCTTTATTTCTTGAGTAACCATCGGGAAAATATTAGTACCTACATATATATTTGTCGAAACGCACGTTTTCGAGTTAGCAAGCGCAGCTCGGACACATGTACAACTATGTTAATGCTACGAGTAACATAGATACTTAGTTCATCACCGCAAATTTTAACAATAAATGTGTCCTTCTTCAAGGGTACATTTGGCTTGAATACGTATCCAAATACGTAGGTATCAGATTTTCATAGGTATCAAATGCAATACTCGGTCTTGCAAAATAAAATAATCTACGAATAAAAAAATATAAAAACCGACTTCTACCGATTTCTTCAAGATCCCATCATGGGTCCCCGACTTGCCAATAGGACCATCTCGGACCATCATCTTATACACGTTAGATTAAAAAAATATTAAAATCGGTCCGTGAACGATTCTCGTCGACATCAAGTACAAAAAAATCTCTAATAGAGAACCTTCTCCTTTTTTTCTGTATGTTAAAAATGACATTGCATAGTTATTCTATGGTGTCCATTTAAGCAGATGATGCCACCCAGATAGCTAAATAATATTGCACTTCATTGCAATAAAAAGTATGACGCTCGATGCACATTTAAAGTACCGACCACATTAAACGTAATGTATAAATCAATTGCCTAGAGCATAAAACACTATTGTGTGTTTACTACCTACCACATAAGCATTCTAATATACATTTTCTCGTCTCTTGTACTGCCGTCCATTAATTTTGACTATTACTTACTTACTAGCTTGGTTCAGTGACCCCAAGCGAATCTTAGCCTCCTGTATAAATCAATTGCCTAGAGCATAAAACACAATGTTTACTACCTACCACATAAGCATTCAAATCTAAATTTTCTCGTCTCTTATACCGACGTCCATAAATTTTGACTATTACTTACTTACTAGCATGGCTCAGTGACCCAAAGCAAATCTTGGCCTCTGAAACGAGAGCACGCCACTTGTCCCGATCCAGCACGATTTCCTACCATGAATAGCATTGGGGCTGATGCAGATCCGCTTCAACGACGTCGCACCAGCGGTACCTGGGTGCATAGCCAAGTTGCTAATCGCTAGCGCTTGCTAGCGCATCGTAGTTTTCCCTCTTTGTCGCACTATGATGAAAGTGTGACAGAGAGGGAAAACCACGATGCGCTAGCAAGCGCTAGCGATTGGCAACTTGGCTAAGCATCCTGGGACGCCCGACCAGTCGACGTCCGGTTGGTGTCTCAAAATACACTCCTCTGACTCCTCCCCCATTCTGAGTAAGCGACAGGGCCAACGAAGTCGGTTTCGCCATTTTGACTATTAGTAAACCTAATTCCAAAGACCATCTCACCACCTTGAGGTTGTTGCTGCTGATGTTACACTACTAACGCAATTTCAAAGTCTCGTACATTTATTTACGTGTCGTATAATTATGTTCCAATTTCCCTATACATATACGTTATTTACTCTGTAAACGCTTCGTCATCATCGATCGGAGTTGTTGATCCCTGATGCTAAACATGTTTTGTTGTTATTATCTTTATCGTGCATTGACTATTGTGACCATCGGACATACACACAACGACTCATGAATGATCACGATGGTTACTTTTTTGAATTCTCAAATTCCTAAGCATATAAACAGTGTGTATAGGTACTTCATTTTTATTGAGATTGCGAACCGTGTCAAAAAACTGTTCAAAGTAATATCCATAATCTAACACTATTTTATTAGGAGTATCTTCATGATTTTCGATATTCTATTGGTAAAGTCCATTTGAAATACGAAGGCCCGATTCCACTTGACGAAGTCATTAGGCATCAACAATAGGATCAGTGATAACAAAAGATACCTGGCCAGACCCTTTTGTGTTGTGATATTTTTTGCATATATCGGCGTAAGGCACGTGCCAATTTGTAGTGGACCAATTAAATGACAAAAGTTTCGAGTGGCATTGGGCCTTCGTATTTGAAATGGACTATAACAGTTGATTGTAATTAACCACAGATTTAGCAGTATTTAATGTTGTAGATTTTAGAATACAAGGTTACATTGTTCGCGACTTCTAAGAAAATTAAGTATAACTTACCTTAATATTACCTAGGTCAATGGCTAGGCACGAGGACGGAAGAAGTGAGTAGGTATTGTGTTAAATTATAATACATAATCAATTAAAGAAAATTATCAACGAAATAATTTCACGTAGGTTTGTAAAATCTAGTTTGTATTAGATGTTAATGAAAACGCAATATCAGGAGAAAAATATAAGTTTTCTCACAAAAATACCTACTGATATTTAAAATATACGAAGGATTCTAGAAATCTATACTTTTACTCTTCGACGTAGAAAAATCTATCGGAAAACGGAACAATCTCATATTTATTCCGTGCGCCAGTAGAAAAATATAAACAAACCTAAAAACTTGCACTAAAATTATTGATATTTATTACTGTTAACGTTAAAATAAATCGACGGACGTATTTCACGTGTCAAATAACAACAAATGCAATTGAAAATCAGTAAATTCAGTCATGTTTTTACATTTTTTTCGTTTTCTACTAGTGCACAGAATAGTGCATTATTTTATTTTCTGCATACGTAATCTAATAAAGCCGATGATCGTGTTAGCATTGATTATTGCACATGAACGCGTTAATCGCCGACTTAGAAACAATGCATTATGACGCTTCGTATCGACGTAGGTTATCCCATTTGATTTTAAGGCCATTGAAACCATATGATGTCTGACAAATTACAGCAAAGATAAAATAATAATATGTAAATACTTATCCCCTTATTCATAAACGTCTGCTAACTTAACAAGCCGCTAATAATTGTTTGTCCCTTTCGGTCTTAACAATGTGTCCATAACAGCAAAAGGGACAAACAATACTTAGCGGCTTGTTGAGTTAGCAGACGTTTATGAATAAGGGGATAAGAGAAGAAAGATTTCAATTGATAAGATTCAATCAAATTGTTATGGCAATCAATATTATTATTTAATTACTTAAACATGTTTTTCAATGCAATAACAAGGATATACATGAAATGAGTAATCATCATTTTAGTACCTACGCAAGTTTGATTTCAAGGTCTTCGTAGCTCAGTTGGTAGCGAGCCTGCCAGAAAAGCTGGACTTTATGAATTAGGAATGATTATTACACGTAATATTATATTCTATGCGTGTGCAAAGAATAGGTACATAATAATGTATTTACACTCATATTTCATAAGGAAAAATGGGAATGTCCATTGTGTCAAAAAAAGTAATCTAATTGGGTAATAATTGAAGCCGCTCAGCCTGCCGGAATAATTGTAGAATATTAAAAAAGTTGTATCGAAAGGGTTTTGAGGGAAAAAAGAGGTCGTAACACGGGTGTGATAAGGGACGTAGACCCTTCGAATTTATAGACAATGAGTCTCTCATCAGGGTCCATTGGTTTGTAAATTTATTATGAGCTCAAAGGCGAAGAAGCCATTAAATGCACGCCCGGCAGATCTTCAGTCCTCACATCCCTTTACGGTTATGCGCTCCGGTTACATACGCTCGTATATTTTTGGCGTATCCTGTGTTCCGGGATTCCGGGAGGCATAAAAGGGCAAGACGGAACTTTTTAACTATTTTACAACTCACTGCCCCAATATTGCAAGGTTCTATGATGCACTTTTTTATCGACTTAGAATTTGAACATTATTTCCCAGATTTAACAATTTACCTCGAAAATGTAACATATAACGAAGTGTATAACATTCAGGCAGCGTACTAAGTATGTAAAAAAATTACAGGCTAGACAAACTGTCCTAGTTATATCTCACAACAATTTCCATGTAATTCCTTGTAATGGTCGCTTTTCTCACTTTATTACGATAAGAGGTACTTGATCGGAAATGCAATATTATACTGTTTGAAAATACTTGACGCAAAGTTTTTTTTTGAGATTCTATCAATTCCCTTATGATGAAAGTATTAGCACTGATAAAGAACTATTCGATAGAAAATGATTTATTCAAAACATTCTGTAGCAGTTAAAGTAAAATAATACACAACCGAAGAATAAATTAGAAACTATTTATGGGGGTTACATTTCAAAACCTCGTAACATGTCGCGCGTCGTTTTACATTCTCTCCGTCTTATTCGTCTCATTAACTTTATTTTGCTAAGCTAAATTTATTCTGCCGTTTTAATTTTATATATTACAGGACATATTTATTTTTTGCTAGTGAAAGAAAATGCGTGGGTAACAACATATGATCATGGAATCCAGATGCAATAAAATGAAAATGACACGTAGGTGTCGTTACTAGGACAGTCAGTTGGCACTGAGGTACACCTAATATCTTTTTGCAGGTCACATCCCTCATAAGAGTCATAATATATACGCAAGTTTTCTTAATTTTTCACGAAAACATCGTAATATATTTAATGCTACAGTTTTCTGTAGAAACATTGGAATGAAAAGCAGGTAGATTTAGAACTCCGACGGAATCGCAAACATACCTACTGCAAGTCATTATTTGCAAGTAACTATAACCAAATAAAGATATATAAATCTAAAATGAGAAAAATTGGCTACCATACAATGACATACATGGGGTATATATTGATTTGCCACGACGTGGAAAATCTATAAAAAAATATCGTGTAGGTTTGGACCATTCCGTATAACGAATTTTTATTATTTATAAATATTGGATATCGTATACCAAAGAAAAAGCGACCAAGATCACCAACGTCCGAGGTGGGAATCGAACCCGTATCAGGCCACTCGATCTTAGCAACCACCAGTAAATTTTATCGGGTATATGCAAACCCTTACAAGGCTAGGCGCCTTTGACCATACTCTAAGGGCAAGCAATACATGCCTGTACCTCCTATTAAAATACTTTACAGTTTTCTAGAATAGCTTTTATTATTTAATTATCACAAATGACTTTTCTAAAATAAATATCGACGCCGGAAAGGAGAAATTGGATAAGCGACACTTTTGAAGATATTGAGTTATATACACCGTTAGAATCGACGAATTTTTCTGCATCAAATGAGCTAGGTTTCATATCAATCTGACAACTTTTGTGTCGCTTATCCCATCGGTGATTTAGAGAACTTTCGACCATTTTTTATTACTAAACGACTTGGTTTTTGACAACTCTTAGGAAAATGGAGATTAGATAAAATATAATTCAACATAATTCATCTTGGATTATTTTACCTATTCGTCGTGACAGGTAAAATTTTACTTGGATATTTTTGCCGTGTAACAATTAATCTTCACTTGTGGGTTAGCTATTTCTACCTGACTGTATGATATGTTCTCACGTCGTTTGGACAATTTTACCTTTATCTGAATTTAAAATTTAAGACGGTTAGACAATATTACTTGACTATGATATCATTGATATCTGAACTATTATTGGCGTTTAACCATTTTTATCTACATTTATTTATGTACCATTCCCTTCAGTTATCCCATTTTACTACTTACCTACTTTTTGGAATAAAGTTATAAAAATACCTAAAACCATGTTTGTTCTTTTTTCACGTGAAGTAATTTCGTTTACTAGTCACGGAATGTTACTCATGTAATTAAAATGACTGAATATGAAGTTTAAAATAGTTTCTTATTTTAACTATGTGGATATTTCTTAATGATATATATGCTATTAATATTTAACCACCACCGTTTTTGGTTTTGTGTTCATTATAATTGTGTTTTTTTTTTCAATAAATGCTATTTTATCAATTTATATATTTTTACCCGAATATAAAATAAGCCACTTCGGCAGTTAGATAATTTTACCATGATGATTTTTTTATGTAAGTCTCGGGTAGACCTTTTTACCTTCCTTATTTCTAATACAATGTGTTAGTTAGATAATTTTACCTGAATCATATTTTCCGACCATTTTGCTTAAGCGACAGTAAATCCTTAAATAACACTTGAATACGTTAAATAATGAAAACATCATAAAGAAAACATATTTATGTCCATAAATAATGCTTCAATTATTTGATTTCGCCAGCTAATTAATTTTAATGATTTTTTTTCGAAAATCTGGGCGGTTTTTTGCCTCTCCTGTAAAGTATGCACTGTGTCGCTTATCCAATTTCTCCTTTCCAGCGTCGATATATAGATAGCCGTGTAGTGACGGCAGTAAGAATACATTTGTTACCATCTCAACTCCTCCTGCGGGTGTTGTAAGAGTCGACTAAGGGATTGAAGTATCACTGACCATAATTTGATAAAAGATTGATGATGGGCAGCAGCGTCATCATAGTGGGCGGTACTGCGATCACCAATCCGCTTGCCCAGCTTGGCGATTATGGGCATTTACCTCCTAATGCGTCTTTACGCATAGTTAATTAGGAGAGGCCTACGTCCAGCAGTGGACTCTCATAGGCTGACGATGATGATGACGTCCGAATGTTTTTCGGCCTGTCTTCCGAACTCATTCGGGGCGATATAAACCGATTTCCCGATACCCGAATACGTTATCGTGATGAAAATGGTGACGCGCCGCTCGAATACCACTTATCGCCGTCAATGCATTATTCAGCATTTGCCGCCGATCACGAAAATAGTTTGAATTTTAATCCCATTCAGCACATTACGTTCCAAACCGGTTTCATTTGTACTGCTTGTTAAATTTGTGAAATATTGTTTTATGATTTTCGTTTAGGTATATCAAATACACTCGCGGTCAGGTGGATTTTTCATAGAAAATACTGGAAACATGCTGATTACAAATATTTAAAATAAATATTTATAATAAAAGTGGAACCGTTTTTAACATCAGCAAGTATTGGAATTTCCCTGAAGTTTTCTGAAAAACACGGAACTTTGTCGTCAGATGACTTCGTAAATATAAAAATATCAACTCATGATTAAAAAACTCTTATTACCAAACATTTTAGGTGGTTTTCTTAAACGGTCTACATTTTTGTCGCTATAAAGCGACCTAACGACAATATAAAAGTTTTTTTGGATTTATTTATAAATTCTGGGTAATTTCAATACAAGCTGATTTAAAAATAGATTTTACCTACACTATAAATATTTAGAAATAGTACATTACTATAGAGGACGGGAAACGAAGGGTTACAGGCCAAGTAGATATATCTGGCCGAAGGAACTGAGGCCAGTGTAAAATATATAGTGCTTTTCTCAAACTTGGCATGAAATAAAACGAACTGATTTCGCCGAACCATACTATTTCATTTGTAAATATACCAAAATAGTACAGTATCGTAAAACATCAAAAAAAAACATTCGCGCCTTATTTTTTTTTTAAATCTGTTTGAGGTATTCTTTTACCTGGTGGTATAGACATTACCTCTAAGGTTATTTTTTTCTGTGGCTGAATGTCAAGGCCTAGTGTCACAATTTGACGTTTCAAAACAAAAGACAGTCTGTTTGCAGTCCTAGGTGTGAAATAAATACATGAAATCTCTTTACATAATATGTAAAGAGATTCCATGTATTTATTTGTGCTAAGATGATATTATCATCTTAGCACAAATAAATACACCGGATACATAGGTAGTATTCCCGGGTTTAATTTAAAATAAGTAACATCAACATTCCGTAGCAAGTTTGAGAAAAAATATTTGAAATCTGCATGTTTGCATTATTTTCTATGAAAAAAAAACACCTGACCCGTATTCATGGACGCAGTGTGTATAATGAAACTTACAACTAGGTACTAGTATATTTTAAGCTTATAGGTTGGTAATTATTTTACAAAATATATGCATTAATTAGTTTGTACGATGTTTGTACAATGGTCAGATTGTTACACATCAAAAATGAAAAACATTGAAATAATTCATTACCTACATAATTATAGTGTAATTGTTAAAGAGGGATCTCTTCCAAACAAAAATGTCAGCTGTTCCATACAAACTAGAATATTTTAGAAGGCGAAATCGAAGCAATACAGATGATTTTTATTTAATCCTTTTTCATAAATAAATAAATATTTTGGGAAATCCTACACAAATCGACCTACTCCCACTGTAAGCTCAATTAAGGCTTTTGATGTGAGTACCAAGCGACGATATATATAATAAATAGACATAATATATAGAAACTTAAATACATAGACAACGATGACCAAGGAACAAATATTTGTGATAAGTCAATACACAAATAATGTCCTCGCCGGGATTCGAACCCGGAACCTCCAGCTTCGTAGGCAGGGTCACTACCAACTAGGCTACGGAGGCTGACTAATTTTGATGTTGGGATGTTGGCCCCACAGATAGTTCTGTGGTTGGCCCCATAATAAATGTCGTCAATATTTTCTGCCCTCGAATCCCCTAAAATGTACATATTGAATAATGTGTAAATCTCCCTTATGTAGGTATTTCCGTTCATTTCCTAGTCTATGCCTTGTCCTTGATCACACCTGATACTGAATCTAATTTATCATCGATTCCCCCTCAGTTTCATAGTACTATGGAATGGGGCACTCATGCTCATGAATTTATGGAGCGAGGCGTATAAATGACAGTCGATAATAGTGGCCATCGCTTCAAACTGCTTGTACGGGAAATCGTTCAGTGACCGTGATTAAGTTTATGACTGTGACCAGTTGACCACACATATCATGGGTATTATTGAATATCATCGACGATATGTACCTAGGTACATAGTTATACCTACTTAAATAAATTGACAACAGTCAATAATACATAACTGGGACATCTAGCTTTTT
This sequence comes from Thaumatotibia leucotreta, assembly GCA_025490895.1. Classification (NCBI taxonomy): domain Eukaryota; kingdom Metazoa; phylum Arthropoda; class Insecta; order Lepidoptera; family Tortricidae; genus Thaumatotibia; species Thaumatotibia leucotreta. The sequence continues at coordinate 17,843 of JALPQI010021298.1, forward strand.
CATGACAGTCTCATTTAGAGGGTAAATTACTTAATGTGATTTAAAATTAATCCAGTAATATAATATAATCTTTTTAGACTTATCCTTCTTATTTTACAGCATTTTTATTTTATTACACTAATTATCAATTGATCAGATAAATATCAATTTAATAGATACGTAAATGCATACATATTTGTGTATCATAAATATTCTTCCGATAGGTACGAAAAGTAATATTCTTAAAACATAATATATCAATTCGAATCAACGCAGAAACATTTTCTTATACATAGCCGATGCAAGTAATCAAGTGCAATTTCTGTAACAATATTTAACAACTTACCTATACGGACAAGGATAAAGTACAGATGTAGTGCAAAATCCTTTCTCTTCGGCTTTTCACGGACACGCCCGAATTAATCTCCCTGTCTCAATTAGTTTCAGTGCAATATACACTGAAGTTCATTGTGACAGCAATATGAATTCGGATGTTTCCGTGAAAAGCCGAAAAGATTTTGCACTACATCTGTAGGTACTTACTTATTATACTTACAATACAAGCACAAACGACTCTTACTTAGTACCTTTCCAAGAGAACTATACTAAACGGAAGAGTTCGATATCCGAAAACATCATCGCAACGATACAGCAGTAGAAGCGTATACTACACTATGTGTTTAGTGGATGCCAAACGCAGATAGCATAGGACTGGTGCAAAGGCACCCTTAGCTACCAATGAAACCGCAGTCGGGAGCTTGTTAAATTTCTACCGTGGAGACGTATTTTATTTTATTTACAGCAAGCGCTCGGTCTAATTCAATCATTTCATCATATTATGAAGCACTTAATGAAAGCAAACCAGGCAGGTACTCCATTTTATAATTAGCGACGTTACTTCCATTTCAGTATTGCGATATAAAGTTTTCACTGTAGGTGCAAATTAAATAGTACATTACGACACAAATGCGAAAAACATGAAATCCGAAACGAGTGGCGATGTTTTACGCGCTTAGACAGCAAGTGTGATGAAAAAAAATATGTTTCATACCAATAACATGATTAAAACATAATTTACTATAGAAATACAATACAATACAAATACACCTTATTGTATTAATACACTTTATTTTTGAAGTGTGCACGCCTCAAAAATGAAAACAATTACAGAGAAAATAGCGACTTAACTAAAGGTAGCCAACAGGCGGTCTTATCGCTAAGAAGCGATCTCTTCCAGACAACCTTTTTTACCTTTAATATATTTATATATTTTTTAATTATATCATAATTATCTGTTTGGTATTTTTATTTAGTTACTTTGCAATTTTTACGTTTAGGTACAACCGACGTCAAATACTGTTTAGCAGCTAAATAGTTTATCATAAATTGTGTGTTGTACCAATTACGAGTATTTGGCCACTGCGGCTGCTACGAATTGACGATGACTGAACAGTGGTGGTGATACCTACCGATACCCATGTCTAGTTTCATTTAATTTTGGTTTCAACTTGCATGTCATTCGTCAAAATTAGGTAAATGATGGAAACCAAAACTTGTTTTATTCAGTAACCATACCATTATTTATATATATACATAGTATAAAACAAAATCGCATATCGTTGTCCATATCTACGTTTATGTCTTTAAAACTACGCATCGGACATACTTTATATAGAAAAGAGGAAAGTTTTAGTACCAGTATTGAACCTTGAGAAGCCAAGGCGAGCCGCTAGTAAAAATGGAAAGCATAAGGCACTGGTCTCACCGTGAGCTACAAAGCCATAAACTATGGGCTATAAACACGAACAAAGATACGCACTCCCGTGTAAAAAAAAGAGACACGGCGATCTCGTTCGGCGGTGATAGTTGATAGCTGGGCGTGTATCGCCGTGTCTCTTTTATTTAGACGGGAGTGCGTATCTTTTGTTCGTGTTTATCGCCGACAATTCATAGCTTAGTAGCTCGCGGTGAGACCAGTGCCTAATATTCAGATCCAATAAATCTCATTACTCATTGCATTGTTATTGATGTTACAAAACTGCTAAACAGCATGAATTTATTAGATGAACGTAGATCAAATATAATTCAAGTACATGCTTGACTGATATCTGACGTGCTTATGCATTACATATATTTATAAAATGATATAGATATCAATGCTTTTGAGATAACCGTGATATCGAGCTAACAGAAAACCTACTAGATTACGCATATTTGTTATGCTAAATATGTTTACGCTTCTTTATTTTTATAGCTTAAGTAGTTATTTCAAGTATGTATAATCTTATCATTATCATATTACAGTGTCTTGAATTAACTTCGAAGGTTGCGGTGGTAGGTGGTATCGATATATTGATTAGAAACTAAATCACTGACGTTATATTTTATAACATGATATTTAATGTAATCCTTAGTTACTACTGATTGTTTTCATTGATGCAATAATATTTTACAATCTGCCTTCTGTTGTCCGTTTACCTTAAGATAAATGACTCCTCGATGTTGTAGAAAATAACCGGCTTAAGGGTGCGGCTCCACTGACGCGGAGCGGAGCGGAGCTGTGGGAGCTCGGCCAATGAGACCGCATCACAGTGTTTCGAATTTTGAATTGAAATTTAAAGAATGTAATTGGTCAATTTTGCACAGCTCCGCTCCGCGTCAGTGGAGCCGCACCCTTATTCTAAATTACTAGGTAAATCAGGACGGACTTTTTCCTTGTTCTGTAAATTTCTACAGAAGCTGTATTTACTTAATTAAGCTAATAAAAAACTATAGCATAATTTTCAGTGCAGATCGGGCTTTTTCCTCACTAAAACGAGAAGTGGTTTATTACTATTTGTCACGTCTAAACTTCGAAGGGCCATATATTATGTACTGAAAAACGCCTTATGATACAAGTGCGAAGAGGAAATTCGAAACGAGTGGCGTTAAATTCGACACTACGTGGCGATGTGGTGTTATATGCCTATCTACATTAGTACATATTTATTTCATACATAATACTAGATAGGCTCCCTTCTATTTTTTGAGTATGGTAGTAAATACTAATAAAGTTTGAATACATAAAGCTGCAAACGTCTATAGCTTGCGTTAACTACTTCATTCCGTCAAGTGGCTAAAATAAATTTAGCCTCCGTTGTGTCATAAAAAAAGTTATCTTATCTACGGTTGTCGGGTTCCCTCTATCTGGCATAATTTTTTTTGTCCGAAACGCTTAGGACATAACAGACTTGGCATAATCTATTTTGGCATAATCTTAATGAGGCAGAAACATAACTTGGCATAAATAACAATATTTCGAACATTATTTTGGACGAAACTATCTTGGCATATTATTATTTACGCCGAGTGTTTTAAGACAGAAATTAGATTTGCATATTTTTTTTTGCATACAGCCACCTGTTCGAAACTTACCTTGCATACATTTTTCGTCAGGTAGAATTTCTTGTGAGGGTGAAAATTTCTGCAGTGAGCGAGCGAAGCGAGCGAACAAAACCTTCCGGGGCAGATCCGACTCGGATAGGTTAGGTTAGAAGACTAAGGCGGGAGCTTTGCTCCCGCCTTAGTCTTCGAGGTTATTTTTTTTTTGCAACCTAGAAAGTACTCAGCTCAGTAACACAGTAAGTGTTAGCAGTTAAGTATGGCATTATTTATCAAAAGCGATAATACCTTATAAAAATAGATATTTTGGAATTTGTTGTGAAGGTGAAAATTTCTGCAGTGAGCGAGCGAAGCGAGCGAACAAAACCTTCCGGGGCAGATCCGACACGGATAGGTTAGGTTAGAAGACTAAGGCGGGAGCTTTGCTCCCGCCTTAGTCTTCGAGGTTATTTTTTTTTAACAACCTAGAAAGTACTCCGCTCAGAAGTGTATGCTAAAACAAACTATGCCGATACTTTTTATGCACATCCAGATTATGCCTCATTATTAATAGGAGCATCAAAATTATGCACATATAATATTCGGACAATTCGAAATCTGCCATAACGAACTATGCCAAACTTGAGTATGCCACAACAGTTTCTGCACAAAGCCCATTATGACTACATACATTATGCCATATAGAATTATTCATAAAAAAATTATGCCACAATAGGGTGAACCACGGTTGTCCTATCCAAATTTAATCGATTTCATCAGTGCAATCTCATAATTTTATCAAGTTTCTTAAAATTGTAAATCCATCTAATTGTTATCCTAGTTTTATCTGGCTGTAATCGAGCTGGCGATCGTGAATTGTCAACGTAGGCGTCAGCTGAGTGGGCAACTTGACTTTTGGAATAATATTATTTTAAGAGTGAAGCTTCAAAACGCTTTTTTTATAATATCATTGGACAGTTTTACGTAAATCAACCTAGAAGAAACTTAATGAAGGTTTTTGTTTTGAGTATCTACTTTAACGCCGATAATTCGATATGAGACCATTTCGTGGCACCTTTTCTTTTTCTTTTGTGTACTGTCTTATTTACTTCGTCCTTAAATGTGTCATGAATAAATTAATTTCTATTTCTATTTTCTATTTCAATATCAGGGCGTAACTCTATTGACGTACATATTAAGCTACTAAGATGCGATGTTTTGTCAAGAATTTTAGTATGATGATTGATGAATAGACATGGATGACGCCCGTCTCATTATGCAGATACCCTGTGTAATAATCGTCAGTTGTAATATGAATTAATGTAACCACCAAATGACGATTTTTCAGGAGGGCCCAAAAACGAATTTGACATTCATAAATTATGTTGTATCTTTTTAGGTAATTATCCTATTGAAATGATGTTTATCTTGTTTGTTTTATTTTTGAGAGGTCTATTTGAGGCTCAGTTACTAACTGCGACCACAGTTGTAGTTCAGGAAATGGCTGGTGCTTACATTAAATATTTTTAAAAAAATTTGGAGTTACGTTAATAATTTAATGAAAATCATCAAAAGTGGATTTCGTAATTTAGTGTAACTCACCAATTGAAACCAAATTGCTTATGAGCCATACAATACAAATGGCGCTTACAGCATTGACATTTATAAAAATATGGTGAGTACATTAGGAAAGACATATTTTGTACATATAAATTCGTACTTACGTTAAAATAATGTCTATGATTTTTTGAAACCGTTACATACGTTAATAAAAAACATAGAAACCTTATAAAATGGCAAAATTTTTGTTAACGTATTCGACATTTTTTTTCTGAATATCAAAATGTTATATACACCTTTCGATAGTGCAGGAAATTTGCAGTCGAACGGTATACTTAACTCAATTTCGTCATTTTGGTGGTTACATTAATTCATATTACAACCGACGATATTGGATACAAGAAGAAAGATTTAGACTTACATTACCTACCTATTTTATTACCCTACAAAAAAACATGTAGAAAAGCTGCGACTAACGTAACTATGGATAGGATACTTAGCCTCACTTGCAGAATATTGGGTTAGCCAACTAACACCGGTTTAACTGATTAAGTACATTATATGACACTACTATTCTTTTAACCTCGTGTTAGCGACCCGATCTTTATTTACTTTACTTAGGTACCGTGTTTGCTTTAAGCGATAACAGCAATATAAATATGTATGTATATTGTTTTCTTAGTTCAATCAAGATTTTACGTATAAAGATACATACACATTTACTTTTTTGCGTTAAATCGGACCATGTATGACAAGTAAACATGTTTTATTTGAATTTGATAAAAGCCACTGTCACCTGTGTAACCGCACTCAAGATTTGTGACAGTTACAAAAACACTTTCCTGTGAATGTCATTTATGTTTTCCTTGTAGCCCTTAAAACAAAACGTTTGTAGGTTAATTTCAATGAAAGTATGTTTTTTTTGGTTTTCATTATTCTGTCACACAATGTGTGTCTAAAAAATCGAACTTTATCTATAAGACCTCTCATTGCGTTATCCCTACTTTTTTATAATTGTGAATTAAGAGTGTGATTGTTATTAAGATTAAGGCACTGGTTTCACCGCGAGCTACTTAAGCTATGAACTACCGGCTACCGGCTATCAGCTATCACAGCCGGGCGAGTATCGCCGCGTCTTTTTTTTACAGGGCGGTGCGTATCTTTTGTTCGTGTTTATAGCACATAGTTCATAGCTTAGTAGCTCGCGGTGAGACCAGTGCCTAAGATTGGGGTTATAATAATTATATATTTTAAATACTGAGGTGTGCAATAAAGTGTAATATTTGTTGTAATGTATATGTTACTCTTAGATTATCTTTATATGTACCCACCTATACTTACCTTTATCACTAGTTCTAGATTTGATATAAAGTTTCCAAGGTCGTTATGATAAGTACCTAATGACTTCAGTAGTGAAGTCATTTATAAAACCCCTATACAATATGTAAACGTTTCAAATATTTTTTTATAAATAGTTACGCTTGCCTTCCGCTGAAACGTACCTGAAGTAAACTGAAGTCATAATGGACTGAAATGAACTAGTCATTAACATTTAGTTTTAATCACATTTTAATTATTATAAATTTATAAAAGTATAATCTTGGAATTAGTACTTATTAATGAAAAATAGTAGGTATGTATTTGGCGATTATCAATTTATCACAATCAAATAATTCATAATTCAAACGGGGTCGTTGTCCTTTTTGTGTATTTAACCAACTCCTTATCAGTTGTTTGAATCTGTGCACGAAAGTGCATAGTTCCATACACCTAAGTTAACACAATTCCTAATACAAGTTTGAATTTAAATCACGTTTTATGGACATTGGACAATGATATGGGATAGGTATACTATTTTTATTTATTTATGTCTACCTATCCAGAGTGTTACTTTTATATTTGCGTTTGACGGCTAACGATTTATAGCTCGAAAACGAAAACGCTATTTTGTAATTTAATGCAATCTGTGGCTCTTGATAAATTGGCAATAAAACCTACTGATAATAAATGATCAGCAATGCTCATTCGGATCG
>JALPQI010021299.1:0-17386 GCA_025490895.1 Thaumatotibia leucotreta
TACGAGGTTACGTAAGTTTAGATCGCAACACGAAATGTCAACTACTTTGCAAAAACCACTTTCGGTTTGCTTACGCATCTTGGACTGATTAATTACCTTGCATTGATCTTGTATACTGGTTTTATTTAGTTTATGCTGGTTTAGCTTGCATTTGTTTTGTTGATCAACGATATTTTTTTATTGCAAACAGGATGAGGCACTTTTCGCAGTGCAGTGTACAGTCGCATACACTACAGATACTTATATCGGAGCGGACATGGAGCTCAAAAATATCGGAACATGTACTCTAACAACTTCAAACATCTAAAATACGGCTGAGCCACAGAAGACCCAAGAGCCTCATTTACTCGTTTAGTAATATCTTATGATGGAGCTTTAGGAACTGAATATACAAGTTTTCTGAAGAACCAGCATTCGATTTATCTTCCAAATGGGATAAGCCATGCTCTCAAATAACGTTATGGTTTATTTTTTTTTAATTCATCAAACAACAATTTAAATTCATTACAAATTAAACTATAATTAAAAAATAAAGATAAAACTTATACTAAAATTAAAATATACCTAAAAAAGAGAATACCTTCCAAAAGATCCGCCTGCGGCATGGTGCCCATGTTATGGTTAAAAGTAAAACTTAATTTTTTTATATCAGTGATTCATATCGCTATGTCCATGGGCCTCAGTTCCTGCTTTCCATCAGGTGGGCTGAGAGCTCAATTGTCTACCTTTGTTTAATAAAAATAATCACCGAATTAAAAATTTAAACAACCGACTTCAACCGGTTTCTCCAAGATTCCCGATTTGTTTCCATCATTGGTTTCCTCAATTCCTACTTTCTGAATGCAAATTCTTGTAAATGAATGAAAATTACCAAAAGCGCCATACATGTACCTATAACAATTGAAGAGATCCCTCGATTTCTCCAAGATCCCATCATCAGACCGCAACTTGATGCCAACGGGACCATCTCGGGGTAATACACGTTCGATCACAAAAAGAAATTTTAAAATCGGTTCTCTATTCTCGGAGATATCGGGTAACATACATACAACAAAAAAAAATTCAGTCGGATTGAGAACCTCCTCCTTTTTTGAAGTCGGTTAAAAAAGTGAGCAGTGCTTATAAGATTGAGAAGGACCAGAAGAGACGCTAATCTTCTAATTATTCCACCCCCTCCCCCGTCACCCCTCCACGCGACTCTCTGCGACCGCCAATAAAAATGATCATTAACGTAACTAACTCACCCGGGTCTTCTCCTGTTGTGGCAAGAACACAGGAGTCTCAGGATACTTAGCCAAGTTGCCAATCGCTAACGCTTAGTAGCGTATCGTAGTTTTCCCTCTCGGTCAATCTTTCATATGAGTGCGACAAAGGCAGCTGCCTTTCGTTTACGATTGACGATTAAGCGTTAGCGAACCAAGAACGCTGCTCAGGGTGACCGTCCCTAATGGTGCTCTGCTCCAAATCCCAGATAGCCTGTATAAATGGTCGCAGTATAGAATCCTGATTTGAGATTGCACGTAGAACCGATGGCCGTTGGGGCGGGAAGGTTCTTGAGTGGCGGCCACGTACCGGAAAGCGTAGCATGGGTAGCCCCCCCACAAGGTGGACCAATGACCTGGTGAAGGTCGCAGGAGTCCGCTGGATGCGGGTGACGCAGGATTGTGGCAATCTTTGGGGGAGGCCTATGTTCAGCAGTGGACGTCTTTCAGCTGATATAATGATGATGATGATTATAGAGACCTGATAAAAAACATCATTAACTGACCTGGGTCTTCCCCTGTTGCACCAAGAACACAGGAGTTTCAGGCATCGCCAGGAACGCGAGCAGATGCAGCACCGGCACCGCCGTGCACAGCCACAGCACGCTGGCGAAGGACAGGCAGTCCCCGGCCACGTACACCACCAGGTAGCCCAGGTTTTGGGAGAGGATGAAGAGGGAACCAAACCTCACTATAAAAACTGTCACTGCTCTTAGCAACATATGTAGTATATGTACTACATCGGAACTGAGATACGAGCTCTCTTTCAAGTTGGTTGTTACTTAGTGAGCTTTGGGTGTCAATCGACGAATATGCTTTTTAGATACAGAGTAAAATCACTGTGATATTGGACACTGGACAAAATTATAAGGGTTCAATTTTTGCTATGTAATCCTTATAAAAATCAGTAACTAACTCACCTGGGTTTTTCCCTGTTGCACCAAGAACACAGGAGTTTCAGGCATTGCCAGGAACGCGAGCAGATGCAGCACCGGCACCGCCGTGCACAGCCACAGCACGCTGGCGAAGGACAGGCAGTCCCCGGCCACGTACACCACCAGGTAGCCCAGGTTTTGGGAGAGGATGAAGAGCGAACCGAGGGCGCCGCGGACGTTGTCTGACGCTATCTAAGAGAACACAATAAGATATGATACTGCTTTTATTACCCCTCCTATGTGGTCTGTCGAGAAAGTGCGGTTGGAAAATAAACCTTAAAAAGGAAATTTAAATTTCCAAGTGGCAGTTCTTTCGAGTCGTCTCCACAGTTGGGGAGATAAAGGACGGTCGCCTTATGGCCTGGCCACGACATTGGTCTAAGGTGACCGGTGGCGAGCGAACTCGCTCTCGCATGTATGGTTTTCCGCCCCGCCGGTCGCCTTAGACCAATGTCGTGGCCATACCTACTACCGCAACAATCGAAATTCGTAAAAACGAGGATTTTTCTCTGTCACTCAAACGAAAGCGTCATTAGAGTGAGAGAGACAAATCCTCGAAATTTACGAATTTCGTTTTTCGCGGTAGGGCCGCAGCCCATTAGAGATAGGGGCTATGGCCTGTGATCCGCGCTCCGGATCGTATCTGTAGGCTTAGCACAGGATTAGTGCGACAATATGTCGCCGCGAGATGTAAACTATCCATCACTCTTTTATTCATATAGTCAGTAAAAGATGAAAAATCTATCTCGCGACGATATACCAATCGCGTGCTAAACATGCTGTAACTTATTTTGTTTGCTATAAAGTACACCCAGGATGTCACAAAAAAATCATAGATTTATTCCCACTAACTTTTACCTGCAGATGTGTGATGTACGCGATAAAAAAGAAATCAAGCTATCAATATTGTCAGCCTCCGTAGCCTAGTTGGTAGTGACCCTGCCTACGAAGCTGGAGGTTCCGGGTTCGAATCCCGGCAAGGGCATTCTTTGTGTATTTATTTAGCACAAATGTTTGTTCCTTGGTCATGGCTGTCTATGTATTTAAGTATCTATATGTATCTATCTATTATATATATCGTCGCCTGGTACCCACATCACAAGCCTTAATTGAGCTTACCGTGGGACTAGGTCGATTTGTGTAAGATGTCCCAAGATATTTATTTATTTATTTATTTATTTATAATATAAATTTACTTGATGCCGCTCAGCCGGAATAGCTTAGGAGTAATCGACACTCAAACTTGCACATTTTTTTTTTTCAAGACACCCAACCGAAAAACCTTCTTGGCCTAAGATCGGACTAGTATCTAATTTCAACTCTAAAAGTAAGGGGCATAGCTTCCTGTTAAGGATCGGATCTCCAAAAAATCTCAAAAAAATCACTTTTTTTTTAAACATTCGTATTTCACGAATGATGCGGCTGAGCGGTTGCTGCATACTAGCGAGAGGGGTGGGGTGAAATGGCAACATGCATAATATAGCCAGTGAGGAAAAAATACTACTATTTTAGTAGTTATTGCGGTCATCCGATTTTACATTAGATCCGATTTTAGCCGGGTGTACCTTACAGCGCGGAAACGCTGCTAGTGTGATAGGATGTTTGGACCGGATACGGTTCGGAGCGATAGTTTGTAGTTTGAGTTTAAGGTGAAAGGAAATTAGGTACCTCTTTTAAATATAACGGGGTCACTACGTAGCAACCCGCGCAGGCCAGTCCTGCGACCGCCCGTGAGGTGATCAACGCCCACGGAGCTAGAGAGAAAATTGTGATGGCCCAGCTGATCTGAAACAGAAGAAACGTATTTTTGGTAGAATCGGTCGGGTTATTCCCACCTGCTACCACCACACCCATCTGATACCAGTGGTAGCAATTGGGATTTTATGTAATACCCTAAATGAATAACCCAATCGGTTATTTACCCAATAGCCCACTAGGAGGATAATAATTTAATTATTAAGGCTGCGTGACAACGGAATACATATGTATCCAACCCTACTCTTCACGTAGGTGTCGCAAAAGTCGACTAAAGCATTGAAGTGTCGCTGACCATTCATGTATTTAAGATCGAAGACAGCCACAAGCGTCATCATAATGAATACCTCCTATCCTCCTAATTCGTCAATACGCATAAGTTATTATGGGAAGGTGGGGGAGGATCCGTACACTTTTTACTCTATGCCTCGTAGAAAAAAAAGTACTACCAATTTTTTAATGAAAACAATGCTGCTTGGTGGCTATCCTACCCACTCTCCCCTACTTACGGGCTTAGAGGCCTTCGTCCAGAAGTGGACTGCAATAGGATGATGATGATGTGAAAATGAAACATTATTGTACAAAAGGCGAACTTAATAGTATGATAGGCATTCTCTACCATTCAGGAAAAAAATTACGCGGTGCATTGTATGTAACAAGGAGCATTTAGACCAAACGAGCATTCGCTCATTCTATCCCCCACTCTACGAAATCAACGAATTTCGACGAATCACGTTTTGTGTAACGAACGAATTTCGTTTGTCGAGATTACTTTAAATGCGAATTTACACGTCCCGTAATTAAAATGTCCTATTGTAACATTGATTGATTAGTATTTAGAAAAACCTTGAATTGCCTATTAAATATTAATTATATTCAAATTAATTCTGACTACAATAAGAAGTTGATTTAAATGATTTATACCTCCATAAATCAATCTCAAACAAGCAAACGAATAAGAAGTATTCCATGAAAAGATGTCGTAAGCGACAAAGTCTTTTCAATAATTTTGAAAAATTAAATTAATACACCTAACTAAGCTGAGTTACGGTATAATAATAACATATCTTTCAGATTGACAGTGTTTCTACCATAGCGAGTCGTAAGCGCCGAAAAGTAGATTTTTTCATTGAATGCTCCATAATTATCTTGGTCGATTGCAAAAAAAAATAAATTTGTTTCGAAGTTAAATTTCGTGTAACAACGTTCGGCATTTCATTCCGCTTTAATTGACTTCAATAAAATATTAACATGGCATTAGATGCACATACATTTTAACTAAAAGATGTCTAGCAAATAGTTTTGTTTTTATTCAATATTAATTTGCTAAGATAGATTTTTTAGGTGGGCAATGTTATGCTAGGACTAATGTAGCTTGACTTTACGTCAAGACAATTAACTTTGAATAAAATTAAACAAGTTTATGTTGTTAAAATATGGGTGATAATCGTGAAAAGTTTAAACGCACTTGGCCCCCACGGCCTCAAAGTTTCAATTCAACCCCAAACGCCGCAAAGATGTAACTGCTACCGAGGGCAGCATAGCAGAGGTCTACAGCCAAAGATGCCGCCGCACCAGCACTAACTCTGGTACTTGGAATATGGGACAGTGCCAGGGTATCTACACACGTAGCATCCCAGACAAGGGGCCGACCCATACGCCAAGGCAACAACGTCATCCCATCGGGCCTTTACAATTAATTTTATTTCCTTGGAACGATCAATGTAACGCGTGTACTTGTACTGCTTAGATGTCAAACGTTATTTATGAGTAGCTGCGATCTGTCATTGTCAAGTGCAAATTAACGATTCATTTTGAAGTACATAGTTTCAGAATTAACTTTTCTTAGAAAGTTAATTACTTTTAAAATGAGCACTTTGAATCGAATAATGTTCACGGTTTGGCTAAAAATCTGCATCGCATTCCTCGGTTTTAATAAAAACCAGTATCATGTTAACACACTGTATGGGTGCCACTATGCATAACTAAATATGCTTTCAAAATACACTCTCAAGCCAATATTATCTTCCTGCTACAGAAATTCTCGTCTAATATCAAAAGCAGATAATTCTGAAACTATGCGCTTCAATCCAACTTCTAATTGATATCTACTTAAACCATAGATTGGCTGTAAAACTGAGTTAATCGAGAATAAACTAGATTTTACATCATTTCGCTAATCCTTGCTGGTTAGTTCTTCATTGTGCCTGATTAGAGTTTCAGTTTTAATAACTATTTGCCCACTTAAGCTTGTACTAATGAACCGTGCCATATTTGTACTTATGAGAACAAAAATACTCTGAAGTTCTGTACTATCTTTATAGAAAGCTTCTATGAGGACTTCCAAATAACAAAAAGTTTCAGATATTCGATTTTTTATTTGATGATATTCAAATATCGAATAGGCTTACATAATATTTTCAAATAAAACTATAAATTTCTAACATAATCGGCCCAGACGTTTTTTGAACGGAATCCTACACTGATCATGGTCCGACATGCTCTTGGCCGGTTTTTTACTCAACTGCCATGTTTATCTATACTAAGATATCTGAATGCGTTTTTTATTCAACAACTATTATTTCCATTTAACTTTATTTTATGAAGGAAGTAGCAGTTTATATCAAATAATGTGAACTTTTAGGTTACATAATTGTTTACTAGATCACAATGGACGAATGGGCCATAGACAAATGTGACATAAATCAAATGGCCTTGCTATGTAAATATCCTCGCCAATATTATATAAACAGGATTGAATTCCATTAAATCGCAAGTGAAAGTGCATACTTAAGTGACGTAAGATACAATTGTACTCATAAGTGACGCATCGAGATAAACAAACCTATTGAATGCAAGTGTTTGTGTAAGGAAATAACGGCTCAAGTCATAAACGTTGAGAGAATTTAGTGATCAGCAAACCTAATAGCCAAGATGCCATTCTGTATCTGCAATCGTATACGATAAGCGATAACTCATAAGTAATAATTTGTATAAGAATGACAGATTCGAACGAAAATCACGTCACCATTTCTATACATTATTGTGATCACGTGACTTATCGCCAGAGATCGAACAAATGTGCGTCATTGTTCGCAACAACATGGGTATGACTCAAAATTTGATGAAATGAATAAACAAACATATATTATTATTGAAATTTGATTCCGAAGCTTTGAGGTGACTATTTACAAAGGTTTTCATAGTTACTGGTATCAAACAGGTAATTTTCTGAAAATGATTAAATGATTAATAGGACATTCATGATGAGCAGCAGCGTCATCATAGTGGACACATTACTGCGATCTCCAATCCGCTTGCCCAGCGTGGCGATTATGGGTATTCACCTCCTAATGCGTCTATACGCATAGTTAATAGGAGAGGCCTACGTCCAGCAATGGACTATCATAAGCTGATGATGATGAATGACGCACATTTGTCCGATCTCTGCAGTTATCGCTTATCGTATACGATTGTAGAATAGCATCGAACTTGTACTTCTCTAGTATAACATTGATACTGTTTGTATCGACATTTTGACCTCTAAAAACCTAAATGACTAAACACTGTTCGTTGACTTATTCTTTGTGACTTTGTTCAACGTTAGGTCACTTTTTATCCACAATTCATATCATTTTATTTTTTCGCCTGATCCTTCAACAGAAATTCGAGGGTTACCAGGTAGAAGTTAAACAATGTGTAAGTCTAATACGGGCGATCAATTAAACCAGGCATGGGATTCATTAGTGTAATCATGGATTACAAGGTTTTTTTTAAGTTACTCTCAATTATGACCCCACGGATTTTTTTTAAGATTATCGGAGCAGCAATGTAGGTACGAACATTTGTTATTGTTGATATGGCAGTTATGTCATCTGCTTTTGAAATTAGCTGTCATCCAGTCTTTAACTCGCGTATGTTGCTCTACATTGCGCGCAGAATTATTTTGTATGGAAAATGTTATTGCTCTAATTTTAAGTAAAAGTTATTTGAATGTACTTATTATGTCGTAAACTAACACCCGTTAAGAGCTTCACCCGTATTAGACTTACACCCTGAATATCACATAGAAGCAAATAATAAGTATAATTCAAATAGAATATAATTTTTTTTCTATATTTTCCTGTTTGTTCTAAAACTGTTTTTTTAACAGGAAAAAATTCGTATAACTCCACTTAAAATCGCGCCCTTAAGTAGTACAGTCAAGGGCATTAATATATATACACTTCTCCATAC
Source organism: Thaumatotibia leucotreta (assembly GCA_025490895.1). Classification (NCBI taxonomy): domain Eukaryota; kingdom Metazoa; phylum Arthropoda; class Insecta; order Lepidoptera; family Tortricidae; genus Thaumatotibia; species Thaumatotibia leucotreta. The sequence goes on from JALPQI010021299.1 coordinate 8,189, forward strand.
TGATCCCTTACAAATGTGTCTACATATTAATGCACTCGACTATACAATACCTAAATTGTCATATAATTTTCCTGACAGTAAAGGAAACTAATGAAAACGTGTTGTCACTAAGGTCAAAACGAGTCATGCATCTATTTCCGTCTCCCAATTTAGACACGTACAGGCACAATTAAATACATTGGAGCAGCCAGGACGCACACAAATATCTGAGCAGGATGCTAAGACAAGTTGCCAATCGCTAACGCTTAATCGTCAATCGTAAACGAAAGGCAGCTAACTGTCTTTGTAGCACTAATGTGAAAAAGTGACAGAGAGGGCAAACTACGATACGCTACTAAGCCTCAGCGATTGGCAACTTGGCTAAGCATGTCTCTATCGTCATTTCGTTAGAATGCATGTTCAGATTTTTTGAGCACCGCGGCCGTTCCGATATATCTGATCGGGACTGTACAGTCACGTCTAATAATATGTATACATTTCGGAACGTATGTCAAAGGTATAGGGAAGTATTATTAGAGCCGACCGTACAATATTAAATATTAAGATGCATTCAGACCAAACGAGCATTCGCTATTCTATCCCCCGCCCTACGAAAACAACGAATCACGTTTCGTGTAACGATCAAATTTCCTAGAGTAGGGGGATAGAATAACGAATGCTCGTTTGGTCTGAATGCACCTTTATGTTACAACCTTACACAAATCAACCCAGTCTCACGGTAGGTCACCATAATTAAAGGTTGTTTTACGTTACCTAAAGTTTCTTTTAGTAATGATGGGTCCATATTGGCACTTATACAATTTTTTCTTCGAATATTTTTACTAATACCGTTTTTTACTCATAATCATCATTACTCCGAAAAATTTTTCTCATACTTTTTTTCTTACTAAAAATTATACTTCTACCTACAATGTTCATAACGATTTTTATTTTGAAATTTTATCCTCCTAAAGTCGTCAAGTAGATTAATCTATACTCATAAAGTTATTTGAAATAAATAAAATAAATAAAATAAATAAATAAATATTTTTGGACATCTTTACACAAATCGACCTAGTCCCACGGTAAGCTCAATTAAGGCTTGTGATGTGGGTACCAGGCGACGATATATATAATAGATAGATACATATAGATACTTACATACATAGACGGCCATGACCAAGGAACAAATATTTGTGATAAATAAATACACAAATAATGCCCTCGCTGGGATTCGAACCCGGAACCTCCAGCTTCGTAGGCAGGGTCACTGTCACTACCAACTAGGGTACGGAGGCTGACAAACTGTTGTGATTGTTTATTTATAAACATTTTCCCATTAGGTTCACTCTGTTGTGGTATAATTCTTTTATGAATAACATAAAACAATGTAGTCATAATGGGCTTTGTGCAGAAACTGTTGTGACATGCTCAACTTTAGCATATTTCTTTGTGGCAGATTTCGAGTTGCTCGAATATTATTCGAGCATAATTTCGATGCTCCTATTTATGATGAGGCATAATCTGGATGTGCATAAAAAGTATCGGCATAGTTTGTTTTAGCATAACAGAGAAGGAATAATTACAACCTCTCAATATAATCGAGGTAGTTAGTAGTAATATTCTATACGTTACTTACTGTGTTACTGAGCTGAGTACTTTCTAGGTTGCTAAAAAAAAAATAACCTCGAAGACTAAGGCGGGGGCAAAGCTCCCGCCTTAGTCTTCTAACCTAACCTATCCGAGTCGTATCTGCCCCGGAAGGTTTTGTTCGCTCGCTTCGCTCGATCACTGCAGAAATTTTCACCCTCACGGCAAATTCTGCCTGACGAAAAAGGCAAGTTTCCAACATGTGGCTACATGCCCAAAAAAAATGCAAATCTAATTTTTGTCTTATAACACTCGGCGTAATTAATGATATGCCAAGATAGTTTCGAACAAAATAATATTCGAAATATTGTTATTTAAGCCAAGTGATGTTTCTGTCTCATTAAGTTGATGCCAAAATAGATTATACTAAGTCTGTTACGAGTATGTCCTAAGCGTTTCGGACAAAAAAAGTTTAGAGGGAACCCGTTTAGTACAGTACCTACTCTGCCACAACCTGATTTGTGCAGGTAGCTAGTTTACAGTAATAGTACGATTTATATTTAATTAAACAAAAATAATTCATACATAAAACCAGTACAGATAAAAATTATAACATTAGAATATATAGCATAAAATAAGTATAGTGAAAAATTATATAAACATAAAAGTTAGTACTAAAAATATGTATGAAAAACAATATTATGAACATAAATAATTCTATGTGATGATGATTATGAACAAAGATTATTCTAAATACCGATCATTATGAAGTTAAATTGTATAAGAAAAATTTTCGGAGTTCCAATAATCTAAGTTGCAATTTTATAAATACTTTGGCGCACCCAGTAATGATATACAAGGTGACGCATTAAAATCGGTCAGTACAGGAAAGTTATAACTATAAGACTTACGAAGATCTGTTCTTAGGAACCAAGTCATCGATGTTAATCATAAGAAAAACTGCGTTGATAATGTATACCTATAATTATACACACATACATAATTTTAGGTACAATACCTACATAGGTACCTACAAACAGATAGAATAGAATTATATTTTTAGGTATTTATTATTTTTATAGGTACTACGACTACGTCATCATTTTTAAAATCAGTTACAAAAAAAACAGAATTATAAAAATCTCCCCGTTCTTCACCTACAAAGCTAAAACCTAAATTAAATTAAATTAATTAATTTCAACGGCAACACAGTCCAAATAATATTAGTAATCATTAATATATTTTTAAGGCGTTCATAATACGTACAAAATCCCTACACACAAATTGTTTACCTTGCATAATATATGAACATTGTATGTATGTATGGACATTAATTACAAGTTTCAATTTCCGCTCAATTCAGTGGCTTGTGCCGTTCCACAGTAATTGCTAGCAGCTAATCAATGCAGACAATAGTGGTAGCAATCAACGGTGACCACCATTATCAAACGTTGCGTGTACTAGATAATAGGTATACACGATGGCAACGAGTATCTCGACAAATTTCATCTACACATTCCTTAAGCCGTGGGTTTTCTGGCCGGCGACCGGCAACCGACATGTGTCCGCCACCGACGACGTTCGAATGTTTTATTCGCGAATGTTTGAGGGTGGTTTCTCTGACACCTCGCCGGCAGCGGGTATCTGACGAGCTACTAAGCTATGAACTATGGGCTATAGACACGAACAAAATATACGCACTCCCGTGTAAAAAAAGAGACACGGCTATACTCGCCCGGCGGTGATAGCTGATAGCTGGGCGAGTATCGCCGTGTCTCTTGCCGTTGGTCCAACCGAAATGGTCCCATTCACACCAAGTCGGGATCTGATGATGGGATCTAAAATCGGATGAAACCCGATTTTATTTTTTATTTTTCAAGTATGGTACGACGCCGGCACCCAAGTGCAAGACATCGGAGACGTTATTACCAAACTGAAGTGGAGTTGGGCAGAACACATTGCCAGGCAGCGTGATGGCAGGTGGACCAAAATGTTAACGGATTGGTGGCCGCTTTCAGATGGGAGTAGCGCTGGGCGTCCGTCCGCTCGATGGGTGGACGATATTCGAAAGAGTACGGGTCACTTTTGGATGAGGTTAGTTCAGGACTGGGACCAGTTGCGTACAAGAAGAGAGGCCTATGCTCAGGAGTGGGTGAATAACGACTGAATATGATGATGGTGATAATGATGATGACGACATGCATGACGTGGGATCTAGTAAACGTGAGACAACACTTCCAGCACTGTTAGGCGTGATAATGTCTCATCATAATGACATATAATCGATTTCAAGTGTCAATAGGCTATCGAATATTCTTGAAATCGAGTCAAGTTCCTGGATTTCCACTCGTGATTAGTAAGATAACGATACCAGTTTTAATGGGTTTGAGTAGTCCGACCGAGACTGTGGATTTTGTCTTGGCCGAGACCGAGACTAGTACAATTTAGTTCGCGGCCGAGAATCTCGGTCGGACCTTAGGTAATTGAAATTAATGGCAAGGAGTGACAATGACAGTGATTATTTCTGTAGTAACCAGACAAAAACGAAAAAAAAACTAAATTTTCATACATTCCCGAAAGAAACATTTGATTTTTTCCGACATTTTCAACGCTACACCTGTGGCCTATTTCACCATAATTACAAGTATGACAATTGTAAAATATCACTTTTACTGACGTCACAGGCCTCCGTAGGTTACGGCTACCGCTTACTATCGGACGGTCCATGTGCTTATTTGCCACCAACATAAAATTATTACTGATAACGTTATTAAATCGTCAATAAACTACTTTTTATTTTCCGAGACTCGTGACAATTGTCGCAAGGTTTAGTACAATTCTCATTCAATCTTGACATGAGGTTCGGCATATGTCGGAATTTCGCTACAATTGTCATGTTTTTTGTGACAATTGTAATTTTGCTTCACAAAAACTAGTTAATTACTGCTGATTTATTAAATTTCCTGCACTTCATTTTATGTTGGTGGCAAACTAACGCACGGCCCTTCCGATGGTAAACGGTAACTGTAGCCTATAGACGCCCCAGATTGGAGAAACAGTAAATTTACAATTGTAGCACTTGTCAATGTGGTGAAATCGGGGCCAGATTGACATATATACATTTATACAGGTATACAACATTCAGTTCAATCTGTAATCGGGAAGTGAATCGAAATGACCTAGCAAGATTTGATTAATAACAAACATCGAGACAGTCGTAAATAAACACGTCATCAGCCTAACTCAGTCCACTGCTGGACGTAGGCCTCTCCTATCAACTAGACGCATTAAGAGGTAAATGCCCATAATCGCCACGGTGGGCAAGCGGATTGGCGATCGCAGTAATGTGTCCACTATGATGACGCTGTTGCCCATCATCAATCAAATCAAATAATTGTCAGTGACACTTCAGTCCCTTAGTCGACTCTTACGACTCCCGTGGGAAGAGTAGGGGTGATGACAAATGTATTCTTACTGCCGTCACCACACGTAAATAAACAAACTTGTAGTATAATAAGAACACGATGTATAAAATCAAGATGTTTCTGGATTGTCCCGTGACATACTATTCTACGCATACGATCTCCGAAACTGTCTTATCATTTACTATATTGCTCAACCGATAAAGTAAATTAAGATAAAAAGTAATGACGTTAATTATTGATGTAACGAAGTCGTGCCCTATCTAAATATAACTTTTATATCACACTTGCTGTCTAAGCGCGAATACATAATATTATTAAATAACGAACTGACATTTTTATTACTCCCTAGGGAATTTCACTTTTCTATTACTCCCGCTACGCATGCAAGCAATGGTGCGCTTAGACAGCAAGTGTGATGAAAAGATAGTTCCATTCACTAAGGCGTGTGGCTTGATTCGTATTATCATGTCATGTCATTATAGCGGCCCTACATTACGGGGATTTGTCTCTGTCACTCTAATGCAGCTTTCGCTTGTGTGACAGAGACAAATCTCCGATAGTCTTAATAGCTTTGTGTCACATTTTATGAGCGTTATAGCGTCCCATATTATTGCTTACCGCCAGGACTGCATTGGCTTGTACCTATAAACGAATTGCAGCAAGCGACAAAGTGAAACTTTATTACTAAACCACTCACAAAACATTGTCATTATTAATCTCGCTTTGTCTTTTAATGTCATTGTCTATTCTAAACAGTCTTTTGTGTCATTTAACGACACGTTTAATACTTAATCTACATACGCGAGACAATGACGCTTAAGTTAAGCCACAAAAATCATAAACAATGATGTTCTTACTTCTTAGATACATTAAATACTTAAGTCATTTGTTTTAAAGCACGTGGTTTATCATCTAGACGAATAATATAAATTACGGTTGAATAATTTCGTATGTTTATATCTGTAATTCACGATAAGCTCTTGGCCTATATCTAAATACCATATTACTGCGAAAGCTGGAACTTATCACTAGCATGCTCATTCCGTGCCTTCTATTGATTGAGGCTTCTGCCTTAGAATCCCAAGATTAGCTCAAGGCTATGACTATCTGAAACTTACTACTGCAATATCTGCAACTTACCATATGCATGAGCAATGTGTGCATATTAGTTGCCTTCTCCCCTACCTATCAATATAACCCAACGACCATCTCATGGCCTACATCGGCTAAATACCCTACTATTGCAATAGCTGCAACTTAAAGCATGAGCGAAGTGAGCATATTACTCAACTTCCTCCATGATAGATATCATTATAACCCGACGACTAGCTTATAGCCTATATTGGCTAAACACCCTACTACTGCAACAGATGCAACTTAAAGAATGATCAAAATGAGCAAATGCATGACCTTCTTGCCCCATTTCTACCAAGTATAGATATAACCACACGACCAGCTCAAAGCTATTCACTAAATACCCTACTACTGCAACAGCTGTAACTTACCACAAGCATGAGCGAAGTGAGCATAGTCGTCGCCTTTCTCCCCCACCTATCAGCCAGACCGCCCACCAGACAGCCACAGAAGACAGGTGGCAGGAACGTGACAGACGCCATCCAGGATATGGTGTTGTCTGAGACCGGCGCCGGCGCTGGTCCGTCCGGGGATTGGAGGAGAGGCGTCATGGGCGACTGCCAGCCCATGAGCATTCCGAAGTTCATTACTGGGATGGTCACTGGGGACAAAAGTTGAAGTTAGAACTGCTGTAGTTGCCGCAAAACAGTTTGGCTACTTAATTATGACCCTTTGACTTTAAGGGTCTCCCCAAATCAACCGACGCGGAACCAGCCATCTGAGCGATAAACGCTTTATGTCGTTGGCATAAGAGCGAAAAAGATTTCGATCGGCACGGATCGGCACGTACCATCTCCGCAAACACGACATCGAATTTTAGGCTCTTATGTCAATCAATCAATCAATCCATGATTAACTTATTGATGAAATAAAACTATGAAAACGGATAAACTCGCAGACCACGGACCCTTTAAAGTGTTCGAAACGTCGGAATGAAGTCAAAATTAGTTAATATACGCGAGTTTATCCGTTTTCATAGTTTTATTTCATGTGTAGGTAATCCTCGCGGTAACCGAAGAATATATTAACTTATTGATTATAACTGATTGATAGATGTCGTCCGATGTCGTCCGTATGTCGTCACCATAAAGCGTTTTTCGACCAACTTAAGCCGATTCCGCGTCGCTTGATTTGAGGAGACCCTAACTGCCGCTTTAGTGTAACTGATATAGCATTGGGTGTACCAATATATCTGCTAATCATAATAATCGACTAAATACAATTGTCATCAGTAGTGATGTTGAGTTATACAATAAAAGAGAGGTTCTTGAAAATAGGATAAAACAAAACCAATAGTAATTCGCAATCTCATAACTTTAATCAAGTAGCTAATCATTCTAGCGGTCCGTAAAGGTGCATTCAGACCAAACGAGCATTCGCTATTCTAACCCCCTACTCTAAGAAATTCGATCGTTACACAAAACGTGATCCGTTGATTTCGTAGAGTGGGGGATAGAATAGCGAATGCTCATTTGGTCTGAATGCACCTTTAGTGGAGCCTATTTCAAAGACATAGGGTTCACGGATGGTTAGCTGAGGGTGTTGTTGTTTGTTGCGTTTAGTAGTTGGAATTTAATATGCAGGTAGATGAGGGTATATAGGTACTCATCAGCTCATCACACACTTATTTTTGTTATTCTAGAGCGTATTATTCGCCAACAAACTGTCCATAGTATGGCGAAAGAAATTGTGTGCCACCTAAGTTTTCTTTTGTGATAAATAAATAAAAAAATAAAATAAACAGGCCTAGTGGCGTGGAAATGGCGCGACGCCTATTTATTCTAAAGCTACGGTAAAAAGAACATAACAACACAAATGCTTTCTAAATCAATAATAGTCAAAAAGCAGAAAGATAAAAATCCTATAAAAATACCAGTTCAATAAAAAAATGATTTACAAGCGTGACTGAGCCTTTTACAATAATATTACTCAAGTGTAACCTTATTGTGTGAAATCGTGTAGAAATGTCAAACACGAGCCAATGTCATGAGCGTGAAGATAAGCCGTGATTACGGTATGAGTAATTATTTGTAAGGTTTAACTGATAACGGATACAGCTTCCGAGATAAGAAAGATTGAGCGGTATGTTTTATGGATGGTGGATTCGAGTAACCCAATAAACTTCGACTACATATTCCTAAGACTAAAATGAGCAAATAATATGATTATATATATTGTCAACGTAAGTCATACAGCCAAAAAATATTGAATTTTTTGTTGCTTTATGCGCTTAAAAAATTAATGTATTTTTCATCACACCTGTTCGGCAAGTAAGTGACCCAGTGCGCTGCGGCGATGAGCGCCGGAGATGCGTTATTACGCCCTAGGGCAATCATTTTCAAACAACATTACGCCGCACTAGGCGCGCCGAGATTTCTGTTATAAAAATGAGAAATTTAAGTCATCCCTGATTTTGAGAAATGATTTAGACCATTTTAGAGTAGTTTTGTGACTATACAGGGTGTTTGGTTAGCGGTGTCGGAGTTTTTAAGGGCTGAAACTACAATCAATTTTATCAATAAATTACCATACATTTTTTTTTTGTGCCAACGTTAATTAAATGGCGGCCATTTTTAAATTTTAAACAGACGAATACGGGCGCACGTGATATTTCTGATAATCGCACGTGATAATTATACGTTTGTTATCGGTCCTATCCCTGCAAAAAAATCTCGTTAGAGAGCTCATTAGATAAGCAAACTAATTAAGCTAATCATTTGTCTCAACTATTTGAACAACAAGGCTAAAAAAATTTTTTTTAATTAAAAATATTAAAAAATTCACCTTAATTTTTCAATTAATTTAATTTTGCATGAAAACTAGGTCGTTAAGATAGGTTTTTGGTTTTGTTATTTATTAGTACAGTATGTTAGCTAAAAAATAACACCATAATTACAGTTATACCTTAAGTACTTTAGGAATTACAAGTGCTCAAACATGCACCAAAACAGCTGCAATTAGCGTTCCCGATGCAAAATCCATAAACAAATGAATGTCAGCAGGGGTCCATATTGGCACTTATACAATTTTTTCTTCGAATATTTTTACTAATACCGTTTTTTACTCATAA
>JALPQI010021300.1:0-25488 GCA_025490895.1 Thaumatotibia leucotreta
ACTTCCGCTTGTAATACAAGTTACAAGCTTTCGAGAAATGGGCCCCAGGTGCTCGACAACTCTAACATGGTATACAGTGTGTTACCATGACCCGGGCTTTTACGAAAATGGATAATAATATGTACGTATTACTAGCAATCGTTTTCAAGTATTAACATTTGACAAATAATTAAATTGACCGTACAATTAATTTTATTTCCTCCGAACGATCTATGTAACGCGTGTACTGCTTAGTTGTCAAACGTTGCGAGTGGCTGCGATCTGTCATTGTCAAGTGCAAATTAACGATTAATTTTGAAGTACAATTGCTTCTCAATTAACTTTTCTTAGTAAGTATATACTTTAAAATTTGCATTTTGAATCGAATAATGTTCACGGTTTGGCTAAAAATCTGCAACGCATTCCTCGGTTTCAATAAAAGCAAGTATCGTAGACACACACTGTAGAAAAAAAGTTAGGTCTGATTTTGTACAAGCAGGAATTTGGCCCCACTCTTAACTTTGAATGGGCAAAACTTGGAAATTAAAAGATAAAAATGAAAACTGGTGGTGGTTCAGCACTTTTCCTACCGGTATCATGATAAAACACATACTCGGTTTTAAATCATAGAGTGATATTTAATTTCTACTTTGAGCACAAGGAGAGACTTTGCCTCCTTGTCCTTTCGCTTGTATAACGTTGTTCTCTGAAAAACTCTAATATTATTTACGTCCTCGGCCGTTCTACCGCAGCATCGCTCGCCAGGCAGGGCATTAATCCTCACAAAGGATAAACTATCACGCGGTTTAAGAAAAATAAAAATCAACGTATGCTCCGGCTGTGGAATGAACTGCCTGCTAAGGATTTCTCAAGAGAGTACAGTCCGTTCTTTAAAAAAGGAATAGGACGGTGTTTCTATGCGATTTTGTTACGCGTTTTTTTTTGTTCATTACCATCACCACTTTATTTACCGTTTTATAAAAGCAAACGAGACTTTTATGCCAGAATAGCAGACAAACGTGCGTCTGCTACAAGATAATCGAAAATGACTCCACTATTTATACGCAGTTCGTCAATAATTTGGGAATGGTAATGACTTGATTGTTGCGACTGAATAATCGCATAGAACTACCCAGGAGTTGAATATCACTATCTCATTGCATAGTGTAGCTCCGTCTCTTCGATTTACGTAAAAACTTACCCCCTTATTCATAAACGTCTGCTAACTACTTAAAGCAAGCCGCTAAGTCTTGTTTGTCTCTTTCGATCTTATCCATATGTCCATAACAGCGAAAGGGACAAACAATACTTAGTGGCTTGTTAAGTTACAAGACGTTTATGAATGAAAGGGTTAAAGTGTAAGTGTAAGGACGTGTATGACATATTTTTTAGAAAATCCATTGAAACTGCTCACGTCTAATTGGTACTGCATATTGTTTCACAATTTAAAGTTCAAAAGACAAAGCTACGACGATTATCTAAACAATTTGACGCTGTAATATAAAAATACAAAGTATTTGTGAATAAGCTTTATAATTTTCTGAATAAGTTCTGTAGATTGGAAACAAATTGCCGAATCAATTATGCCTCCGTCTCACTAATTGCTCACAAAACTCGACACCTCGTTATGATACCTTGTTGCGCCAAACTCGCTAATTGTATGTTTTTGAATGATTGACTTGAATGAATAAACTGAAGGCCTCCCCGCGAATTTCGAAAATCGTAAATCTCAAGCACTCTCTCTAACACGCCGTTTACGCCTTCATAGAAGTGATAAAGACGAATTTGCGAGTGTTGACCTAGTTGGTTTTACCTGGATGTTGGATATTTGTATGTTTATCAGAATTATTTGTTTCTGGGGCATATTTGTTGTCTATCCACTTTATTCACAAACGTCTGCTAACTTAACAAGCCGGCAAATATTGATTGTCCCTTTCGCTCTTATGACCGAAGGGGGTAAGTTTTTAAGGTCTAGTTTTACCAACAGAAAAGAAATTATATATTGTTGTTCCATGGTTTCACCATCCTCGAATGTATCAATCAAATGAATGTTGACCTTTTTTTTATATGTCTCGTGAAAACGATACTGATAATTTTATCTGATAGATAATACTCATCTGTTCTGAGAATGTGAATCAGGGCCTAAATTAAATACCTACCTAATGTGTCTTCCTACGCACGCATCTTTTTCTTTGACCTTCATCATCATATCAGCAGAAAGACTTCCACTGTTGAATAAAGGCCACCCACAAAGATTACCACAATGGCTGGTCCTGCATTACTCGCATCCAGCTGACTCTCGCAACCTTCACCAGGTCATCAGTCCACCCTGTTGGGGTCATATCCACGCTGCGCCTTCCTAATAACCTTTCCGCCACATCAACCATCAGGTCTATGCGCAAAGTGCACCGTCCATTACCATTAAATTTAGGGATTCGGACAACTATATCGGTTACTTAGGTTCTGTAGAAGCGGATGGTCACCTTTCTAATACAGTCCGAGAATCTCTCCACGAGATCTTTGACCCTATACTTAAATTTCATAGTAGGTGAACAGCTATTTAAGAGGGTTTCAAAGTAATGGATCAGATATTTTTCGTATTCTTATAGAATTTGTAAACAGAAGCTTATACGTTTCTTGTAAACAGTTCTGGGAATCAGAAGAACCTCTGAATTTTTTCTGAAAGCTATTCACTTTTAAAGAAAAGTACGATTATTTTTACGAATAATAATACCGCATGACTTCTTTCTTATGAAAAAAATACTTTTACAAAGTATGGGATGATATGCTAAGGAAGTCCGATGTCACAACTATATTTTCACACTAATTTTATATTCTGTTTGATCATCATTAAGTAAAAGAGTACAAAATAAAGTCGCTGACGTCCCTACGTTATAAAGGTTCAGTGTACAGTCAAGGGCATTAATATATATACACTTCTCCATACTGATCCCTTACAAATGTGTCTATATATTAATGCACTCGACTGTACATGTAATGATACTGGCTTTTATTCAAACCGAGGAAAGCAATGCAGATTTTTAGCTAAACCGTGAGCACTATTTGATTTAAAATTCTAATTTTAAAAGTAATTAAGTTTCTAAGAAAAGTTGATTGAGAAGCAATAATTTCAAAATGAATTGTTAATTTGCACTTGACAATGACAGATCGCAGCCACTCATAACGTTTGACGACTAAGCAGTACACGCGTTACATTGATCGTTCGGAGGAAGTAAAATTAATTATACGGTCAATTTAATTATTTGTCGAATGTTAATACTTGAAAACGAGTGCTAGTAATGCGTATTATTTCCCATTTTCGTAAAAGGCGGGATCATGGTATCACACTGTATAATTATAGTTCCGCCCCTATACCCTGTACCGACCTACATCGAATAAAAGACCAGTTGCTCTACTAACATCAAAACCCACCATCGAATGACCACGTCACTCAAAAAATCAAAGAAAAAAATCAAATGTTAATGCTAAACTATGGTATTAAGCGTGACCAAAGACAAAGTAACAATATCAACGAGTGACGAGGAAAAGGTGAGCAAACAAATACAACTCACCCAGCAGAGCCATGAAGAACCCGTATAGAACACACATGGTGTGCCCGAAGATCCAGCGGTGGAAGAGGGAAGAGATGAGGGTGAAGGGGTTCCCCAGTACGGAGACCGAGAAGTCCGAGCACACCAGGTTGAACAGAATGATGTTCAAGGGCGTCCATAACTGCAACAAAAGTAGAAATATTCAGTTAATTGTATACTGTGTATCTTCATATTAGTTACCGATAACTAAGGATATGCATATGCTCACGATAACGAGTAATTTTCCCCATGAGACTTATATCGAAATTTCTAGAATAAATCGCTTCTCTATGTTTGTTGTTGTTTAGCTGATTGGACCGAACTGACCTTTGTATGGAAAGGGAATTTCTTGTTACATTTCTATATGATCAAACACCTGATATTATGCATAATGCTGAAGTTTTAGGAGCTTGGCAACTCAATTAAACAACTGAGCTTGGTACTTGTTTATACGATCTATTTAACAGAATTAATACGGTTAAACCTTGTCAGCAGTAGTACGGTTTGCTTACGACGTTTTTTTTCACTGAAAAGTTATTGTCAAATATCGGACATGACAATACTGTGTAATTATCTACATATTTAAGTACGCGGTGACGCCAGTAAGAATACATATGTCACCATCACCACCCCAACTTTTCCTATGGGTTTTGCAAAAGTCGACTAAAGGATTGATGCGTCACTGATAGAAAATTTTACGTATTGAAAATTTATGATGGGAAGCAGCATCATCATAGTGGACACACTACGGCGATCGCTAATCTACTTGCCTATAGTGATAAGGAGAGGCCTATGTCCAGCATTGGACTGAAATTAGAACTGATATTGTATGAGATTAGAACCCGCAACCTCAGGATAGATATTTCCATGCCTAACTACTATGACACTTCACTACATAGTGTAAAATAAAGACAAGTCACTTTTTATGTCCCTATGCCCTTTTGTATGCTTACGGCCCGGCCACGACATTGGTCTAAGGCGACCAGCGGCGAGCGAATCCATGAGTTGGAGCGGGATGCCCATACGCTAAGCCGGTCGCCTTAGACCGATGTCGTGGCCGCGGCGTTAAGTCTTTAAAACTACACAACGGATTTTGATGACATTTTTTTTAATAGGTAGAGTAATTCAAGAGGAAGGTCTTTATGTAGGTATAGTACCCGTGCGAAGCCGGGGCGGGTCGCTAGTAACTTCTAAATCAAATCTCGTCTCTAAGGAGAAAACATCCCGATAATATTAGAGCAGCCTGCATAAGTGCCTTTTACATTGCTCCCCGTGGAGAAATAGAACGCATTTACTCACGAAATAATTAATCCTACAGCGTAAGTAGGGAAACACTTGTATGTAACGAGGGGAAACTGGGTCGAATTGTCTTCATTCATTAGCTGGTTTTGTCAAGAAACGTACTTTGTGTTCTGCGACACAGAGATTTGTAATTTCGTTGTATCTTGGGAACTAGCTAGTAGATTGCCAATTGTTTGAACACCACACTATACAAGTATTAATTTCTGTTGTGTTCTTGTAATTTATGAAACGGACATTGGCAACACTGATCACCATAGATAATGCACCATAATGGTCATCAGTGTTGCCAATGAACAAAAAAAAGAATATGTTGGTTCAGATTTTTTAAAGAAATCAAGTGTACGTTTCTTAACTCGTCCATTTTATTGCGTATTCCCCTTACATTGATACCTTACTAGTTTGAAATGGAAAATAAATAAATATCTTGGGACATTTTACACAAATCGACCGAGTCCCACGGTAAGCTCAAATAAGGCTTGTGATGTGGGTACCAGGCGACGATATATATGATAGATACTTAAATACATACACAGCCATGACCAAGAAACAAATATTTCTGATAAATAAATACACAAATAATGCCCTCGCCGGGATTCGAACCCGGAACCTGAAATGAATATTGTTTATATGTCAATCAATGGTATTGGCGAATTAAACTTTGGCACGGTCTTCCTCATCATGTAATGTTAATTTACATTGTGTGTTCTGTACCAAAAAGTCTTGTCGCCCTATCAATTGACGTAGCCCAAAGACTAGTTAGTTTGCTTGAAATAATGTCAAGACAAGCCCTATTTTACGTCGAGTTCAAGGCTGACTGAGTCTTAATCAATTTGCGAAGCAAACAACGCGGTGTTTGAACAAACAAATTGATGTTTCTTTTATGAAATTTTATACAGGATGTTCGTTTCGATTTGCGTTAAATTAGACAGGTTACTTGGGACATTAATAGAAGATGTCTGGTATATCGGCTTTTGGAAAATTCGATATTTTTTTTTGTTTTCATAATAAATGAAATGGTAAGTGTGAGAGAACCTTAAGAATAAAATAAAAGTTAATCTCAGGTGACTGACGGCACATGTCAAAATAAGTAACATTAGAATGTAATAAAGGTTGCATATACTTGTTCAGTCATTAAACTTATTTTTTAAATATCTCAATAACAGTAAGACTCAATAACAGTAAAACACTAGTTTCTTAGAGAAATTAATCATATTTGACCTAAATAAGCTTCCCTTAAAGTTATAGCATATGAAGAAAAACACCCTGTATTAGGTGCATGCGACACTAAACTCAAAATTCACCAATTTAAACCCCACCCATATTTTAAAACTTAGGGTATTTTGGGAAAAAAAGCCTTCCGAGTTGGGCGCCTTTATAAGGGATAAAATGGTACGTCTGACCTTATGATCGCGGTAACCCAAACCAGCATGCAGTAGCGGTGGCGGCGGTGAGGTGAAAGATGGCTTAGTACCACGTGGAACCGCACAACGAGGAACTCGCCAGAGGAACCAGGCGTCTCGGCCTCATGGGTATCACGATGTCGTAGGGGTACACTTTTTTTATTTTTTTTTTATTTACACTTACGACCCTTCAGCAGATAAGTGGCCAGCTTAAGGCGGTTTCATCATCAGCCTATGATAGTCCACTGCTGGACGTAGGCCTCTCCTATTAACTATGCGTATAAACGCATTAGGAGGTAAATGCCCATAATCGCCACGCTGGGCAAGCGGATTGGCGATCGCAGTAATATGTCCACTATGATGACGCTGCTGCCCATCATCACTCTCTAATCAAATAGTGGTCAGTGACACTTCAATCCCTTAGTCGACTCTTACGACACCCGTAGGAGGAGTTGGGGTGGTGACAAATGTATTCTTTCCACACGGCTGAGGCGGTTTAGGTGCGGCACATGTCAGTGCTAGGAGGATTGAGAAATTCCCCTATTTGGGTGGCGGCGACCGCGTGGGGTGGACGCAACCCACGGCCTGCGAATACTTTCCCAGTTCAGAAGCAATTAACTTTTAAAATGCCCAATTATTACACTCTCAGCCCGAAATAATGGCCGTCGGGCTAGCTAAAAGTCCACCTGCTTCACGAACTTTAGTCCATTTGGGATCAGCCCATATTGAGAAAAGTGCAAACGAAGAACTGATAACAATGGGTTTTAATCGTTACGAATTTCGTTATTTAAATATCGGTTGTTTTTTTATGTGACGAAGGTAGACCACTGAGCTCTCAGCCCACCTGATGGTAAGCAGGAACTGAGGCCCATGAACATAGCGATCAGAAAATCGCCTATGTGCTGCCAACCCTGAGGACTTAGATGGATTGCCTCCGATTGATTGTATTACACCGGCTAATCTTACCCCCAAACCAAAACACAGCAGTGTAAACACTGCTATTTAGCGGCAGGTTAACGGGACGGTGGTAGTTATTCGGGCGGACCCTGCACGAGGTCCTACTACCAGTAAAATGTAATTGACAATTGGTATATTTTGAGTTTACTGTCGCATGCACCGTTATAGCCATATACATACATTATGTACTTCGCGTAGCAGAAGTTTTGTAATAATGTTGAGCGATCTACCGATGCAGTCATGCGTAAAGCGTATAAAGCAGTCTAAAGCTTGAGTAAGTAAGACTTCGCTTTGAAGAGTGAAGCGAGAATCCGATAATACATATTTCTAGTACTAACGGCAACTGAGCTAGTTATGCTGCGGACAGACAGGCGGACAAACGGACAGACCCCACATGGCGAAATTATGAGGTTCCTTGTTTACTACGAAACCCTAAAAAGTACACCGGACTCTTAAAGCACCCGCCCGCCGCACTTATATCGGGCTAAACGCAAGAAACCTAATTCCGGGAAAACATAATCACTAGGGGTTTAAACTTTAACCTGCTTTAACAAAACTTCTCAAGTGAACTTGACATAGCATACATCCATAAAATATACATATCTACACATTGTAAGTTGAAGATTCCGAGATAGGGAATAACATTGGATACAGATTTTTCAATAATATTCGTTATTTTCTTGCCTAAAGTGTTCCCATAATATATTATGCCAATTTTAAAGTTTTGTTAAAGTTTTGCACCCATAGTTTCGACCCCTAATAATCACGCATTGATTACACAATATTAGTACGCGGGCGAAGACTTATATATATATACCAATTTATTCCATATCTTTTAAGGAAACTGGAAAGTTTATTGCGTTTACAAAACAAGGCGAAATTGAAATAAACAATCCAGCATTGCAATCTTGTCATTGTCAATACGAATTATTTACTTTAATGGTGCCGTTGTTAGGATTCCCGGTACAAACAATGTTCTTAGAATCTCTGTTTCTGAAAGCAAAGTAAATAATCCTTTTTAGGGTTCCGTAGTAAACTAGGAACCCTTATATTTTATATCCGTCTTTTATAGAAAGCAGTATTTGATATGAAGCTGCCTTAAGTTCTTGGTAAAAATTGGTTTTGCTATGGAGTTTCATAGCAAATACTGCGTTCTATACACTAGGAAGGCAGTATACGTCTGTCTGCCACATAGCTCAGTGACCGTTACTACTACAACAAATTTACAATTTCGTATAGAAATAAAATATAATCACGCCAACAAGTGGTAGAATAAAATATAGAAAAAAACACACGGCGATAAAGTGGTAGAATACAAAGTGGTGACAAGTTGGTGTAAGAAAAAAATATATCCACTTTACGTGTAGGGGAGGCCGACCCTACATGAACAGTGGGTATGATTTTTTTATTTACGAAATCCTGTATTGCGGAGTAACGTTGAACATTTATTTTAAATAGAATAAGGGTTCCAAAAGTGAATATTTTCGGAGATCCAGAATTTTAAACCTGTACCCTCCGCTCTCCGCTCTAACTTGCTATCCGTGGGTCCCAAAATATGAAAAAATCATGAATATGAGGCTTATAAAACGTTAAAAGAAAATTAAATCAATAATATTGGCCTAGCCTTTTTTGAACTACTACAGAACGCTCACACCGAACATAGTCCGACATGCCTTTGGCCGGGTCTTATTATTTACTGGCATTGTGATTCACATCTATTTTAGTCTCAATGTTTTTTCAGCTTTAGCTAGAATAAAGATCCAACCCAGAGTTTAAATCGGTAAAAAACAGAAAATCAATGTTTCAAAAGTATATGAAGTGAAAAAGCAGTTAATTTCCAGGTTAAATATGCAATAATAACATTAAATATGGTGCATCACAATAAGTAATTTCAATGGGAACGAATCATTCATGAGCATTTTACGTTTTGTTATCTGTTAAACCAATATTAGGTACTTCGCGTTGCGCTCCAAGATCACTACCTACTTAATTAACTAGTGACTAAAATGTGTTTTTTTACGACCTAATGAACGGAAAAACACGTTTCGGTCTATACTACAGCAAACATTTTGCCGTTATCCACTAAAGGGTTCAGTAGCTTCCCGAGTTAGTAGAAAACAAGCCGTCCAAAACTAGGTTGAACGAATTTCCAACGCGAGCCCTGCAGATGACGGTTTCCACGTCAACAATTACGAGTCAGCCATTAAGTCTTTAAGTGCGATTTGCTTTGTGCTCTTTTCCTCGAAAATGGGTCGCAGAAAACAAAAGTGGCTTAAAGTTGTGTGCAGATTAAAGGGCCCTTTTGTCACCGCCTGGGTTTGGACTGTCAATCATATTTTACTGGGATTTTACAAGTGCTTTATGGTGAAGGAAAACATTGTGAGGAAACCTGCATAAATCTGCGAAGAAATTCAAGGGCGTATGTGAAGTATCTATCTGCCGCAACTAAAAATAGAAAAGGGACCACGCATCTACTATTTCGCTTATCGCTTTTTATTTGCTGTAATCCTATAGTGTGGGCTATCAGCTATCATTGAATAAGAGAAAGTTATTTTTCTAAAGTCAATATTTTCGGAGATAACCTTCAGAATAAAAAAAATGTCCCCCCCTCTAACTTTTGATCCGTGGGTCTAAAAAAAATGAAAAATAACATGAATGCTACTTCAAAATAAAATTATTTCAAATACTATCGGCTAAGCCGTTTTTAAATAGCTACGGCACCCTATACTGAGCATAGCCCGACATGCTCTTGGCTGGCTTTTTTAATTACTACGGAACGCTTACACTGAGCAGGCCCTACAGCACGGAATGCTTACATTGAGGTATACCTGCTTGCAACGAACAGTACGATACCTACTTTGGCCATGTTGCATGCAGAGAGACTAACTACTTGGAACGCCTATTGGTGACTGGTAAAATCGAAGGCAGAAGACCTATAGACAGAAGACAGTCTAAGACAGGTCTCTAAACACAGTCATGCGGTGATCCTAAGAGGTGGTCAGACTAGATTTCTGTGAGGACTGACTTATCAGTCAGCACTTCACCAAGCAACGGAGCGTAACCGATGGAGACAACTGGTTGACGGAATCAGAAGGAGTCACAATCCTCAGCAGTGAAGAAACGATTGAAGAGATAGATGTGAAGTACCCAACAAATAAATTTTAAAGACAAGCGGGTCTTATTCGCGTGAACTTACGTTTAATTATATCCTGACGTTTCGGACGCGTAAGTAATTATAGACGACGAATTATGGGCGATTAAGTTTGTCTTTAAAATATGAGTGATAATCGTGAAAATTTAAATCAATGTAGCCAACAAGTACTTGGTCAGCGTTGGGACCACGCAAAATAGGCACGTTTGATGTCGAGTCATGTCATTACAATACATTTAATGAACATCACGTACAGCCTTTTCAGTCCATTCTAGCACTTGAGGAAAACTACATATAGATTACCAGCCCGATGCTAAGCAGTCATCTTTCGCCTGATGTGATAGGCGATTATGACTTTTACATAAGGGCTTGTCCATTAATCACCATACACCATACGATTTTGGCCTCCAGCCAATATGACGTGTAATTTTTTGCAAACTTAAGTAGGCCTTTTAATAACACTTGAAATTACGTACTTTTATGCCAAATACGAGGTAAATGTTCGCGAAGTTTTAAAACTTAGTGCTTAAAGTGTTTTATAAAAAAGTATAGATTTTTTTTACTGGTTATAATCCTGTTCAGCAAATTCGAGTGTAACAAAAAATTACACGTGATTTGTCCGTTGACCTCCCTCCCCCATGGTGATAATTGGTGATTTTTTCTTGACCCCCCCCTCCCCCAATACAGTATGACGTGATTAATGGACAAGCCCTAATGCGTAATGTACAAGTACATAGTCAACTTCATACGTTACTGTTTAGCGTTTATCAAACCATCGTATTAATTTGAACATAAGTAGAAAGTAATTTCTTCCAAAGTGCTCGTTGTCAAACTTTATTCATTTTGTTAAAATAAATGAACTAAATACGCACATTACGTACAAATGATGGTTCTTAAGGACCACAGTTACGAAAGTCGTCATAAAATGTACAATAATTGAGGTAAAGTAAAGTACTTCCGCACTGGCACAAATGTATACTCACTTAGTATCAAATTTGGGGTTTGGTATATATATTTTCGTAGACAATACTCCATATACGTGCTGATTTTAAACAGATTTATCAAATTTTACAGGGTAGGGAATATTTACAATAATCAGTTTTAATAACAGATTGTACTCATTGAAATTTCCCTAAATTTGTCATCAATAAAAAGTGACTATAAAGTGACGTGTACCTATTTGCGGAAATATCACTTCGAAAGTCCAAAGAATTTTGTCTGTAATTTTTTAATCGTTACGCCAAAAAATATGAATCAAATCAGGCTTATTTAATACTTTCAATAAAAACTACGAGTATTTACCTAGAGCACGCTTAGCTAAGCAGTTTACGAAATTATACAAATAATTGTATTTTTTTAGCCATAAAAACATTAGTGCTGCTAAGATGTTTCCTTTTGTTTATTATGTCTGAAATCTGTCTATTATGTCGGAATGATACTTACAGAAATGCTCTTGGCCGCTTTTTTTGTGTATGACCCATAAATATTAATCACGCCGACAAAGTTGGAAAAAATACTGTGGACAAAGGTTGCTTTGTAATTATTTCGATAGCGCTCGAATTTTATATTTCAGTCGAGATTTTATCGCATCGCGTGTTCTTATTTTTAACCAACTTTAAAAAGGTTTTCAATTATACTGATTGTTTGTGTATGTATGTTACTTGATTTCTCAGAGAGTCGATGTGAACCGATTTCCATTTTTTTTTCGAATGGCCTTATAGGCCCGAGTTGTTCCAGTTGGCACCTGAAGAAATCGGTTGAAGTCTGTTATTTTAATTTCGTGATTATGAATGTTCCTGGGTTATGATTCCGACTTTGTACCTACATTATTAACATCAAAGTCAAAATATTCTTTATTTAACACGTTCCATGTGCTGCTAAAATCGATAGTCTCACCTCTCACGTGCAAATTCTCGCACAAAATTTCAAGCATAACCTGGCAACAGTACCTATATTAAAAGTCCGTCAATACCTAATTTTATAATGGGTCCGCGGATGTCGGCATATGCATCCGCAGACGAATCTTCACCAACTGTCCACACGTCTGTTGATCGTTCAGTCTAAGTACAATCTCGTCAGATGCTACTCGCGTGAAAGATGGACGTTAAAACTGTAGCAGCCGCACCATGATTTAAAAAATAACCTAGTTTATTGAGCCCGTTTACGTGCGCCAGTTACGTAATGCATCATGGGCATCTTATTAAAATACGTAATTAATAACTTTAACCGTAATTTTTTTTATTGCCTTCATAGTACACCAGGAACATGCCGAACGCTCGCCCTTGAGCCCTTTGACCCGGGCCACAAAAACCGACAACAAACGGATCTGCGGCGGACGCGTCCGCGGATGTCAAATACCTACCGCAGATGACCAAATCACCCCCTCTACACGTCCGTGGATGCATCCGGAGATGACGTCCGCGGACCCATCCGCAGACGTGTAGTGGAGGGATTATTGTTACTGACTTTTTTACTGCTACCTTTCAGTTTACACATTATACATTTTCGACGTAGTAAATGAAAATTTAGCCTTAAAACACGTGTATTTGACAGGTGATACCTGCCATTAGTACGGATTGACAGCCTTTCACCCATACAAAATGTATGGCACAAAGCTCTTTTGCCTGAAAGCCTTACATTATAAATGTCAGATCGATAGGAATACTGGCTTAGATTCATGTGTAACAGAATTTAAGATGAGTTCACGCTAGTTGTGACGCGCCGTTAACAAAATTAAGCCTCGGATGCACTATGCACAGCAGTTTTTTGATGACTCTAAAGGTGCATTTAGATCAAACGAGCATTCGGTCATTCTATCCCCCACTCTACGAAATCAACGAATATCGATGAATGACATTTTGTGTAACGAACGAATTTCTATTATGTGCGTGCGTTAGATAGAAGAATTTCAAACAGCGAAATTGTAAAATGTTACTTTATAAAACGCGACCCTGATCTCCTACCTTGACGATGGTCTTCCGTGAAAACCATTTCATAGGAGCGCGTCAGCTCGTAAACTTTATTAAAATCTACCATCGAGATCACAATAGAAATAAAAATAATAATACTATAGAAATGAAGCTAAAAGTTACATTCTGTGAAGTCATACGATAGTACGGTACAGAAAGGAATTAGGCGATCAAAATATACATACAGGTTGTAAGTCTAATACGGGCGAACTTCTTAACAGGGGTTAGTTTAGGACATAATAAGTAGGTGCATTTAGATTTTATAGAACAACAAAATTATCCATATAAAATAATTCGGCGCGCAATGTCAACACACTCAAGTAAAACGCTCATTGAAAGCTAATTTCAAAAGCAGATGACATAACTGCCATGTCAATATTAAAAAATGTTCGTGCCTACATTGCTGCTCCGAAAATGTAACAAAAATTCTGTGGGGTCATAATTAAGTGTAACTTAAAAAACCTCGTAATCCATGATTACACTAATGAATCCCATGCCTGGTTTAATTTATCGCCCGTATTAGATTTACACACGGTATAGGTATAACTAGTAATAACACTTATCTGTATATTTGTTTTTAAAACGTATTTATTATTTTATTTACTTTGATATTTTAATTTTATTAATCACCCGTTCCTGCTAGAAAGATCTAGGAAAATTACTCGCCCGTAGGTATGAGTTTCGCTGTTTGCAAAAAGTAAACACCTACCTAACTACGTAAAACTTTTATCCCGCCCGATTGGAATATCGCACAAACTTTCTTCTTGAGTATTTTCAGGAAAATTCTTGTTAGCTAGCAATTGCTGCTTCCCGATTGAATTGAATTTAATCTGTTTGAGTGTGTTTGGGTGGATTTAGATGAAATTATTTGTATGTCCTTACCCACAGTACTCAGAGTTTCGTCAAAGAGTCATGGATCGCAGTAACCTACAAATATAGATTTTAGTTCTAAGGCTGACACACATAATCACTATAGTTAGTCCAATAAAAGAGTGTTAAGCTAAAGCGCACTAAGCGCATCTGTATAAAAAATCCGAACAAAATTATTGAAAATATTCACTGTGTACAGTGTGTACTATTACCCAATAATGCTCAAGCAAGCTGTAGGCCTAGCACAGGATTAGAGCGACAATATATCGCCGCGAGATGGGCTATTCATCCCTCTTTTATTGATGTAGTTAGTAAAGGATGGAAAATCTATCACGCGGCGACATACTGACATATACCAATCATGTGTCATGTGCTAAGCATACTGGGCAAGCGAGTTACCGATCGCAGTCATGTTTTCATTATGATGACGCTCTCGTCCGTCATCAATCTTTATTTCCAGTGATACTTTAACCCCTTAGTCGCTTACGATACCCACCGAAAGAATTGAAGTGATGACCTGTCACAAATTTGATAGAATATAGCCAATCGAAAGTTTTTTGAACAGGGGGTGACAATACGTCAACGAAATTTATTTTTGAAAAGCAATTCAGTATGACGTGCAGCCTCCATGTCTTATTTATTCGTAGACAACTGAACAATTACCTGTCGGTCCTTATACATCAGAAGAATAACCATCAGATTAAGGAAGAACCCGAAGAAACCAATAAGGAACAGCACAAAAGCCGAAGCCACGTACCCCCACCTCGGCATGAGGAGGGGGTAGTCGTCAAATGGCTTGACCATCGTGTCATTCCAATCGGGGAACGTCGACATGGTGGCTTCACTTGGACACAGCTATAACACTACACTGCACTTGCCGCATGGCCACTTCACGTATCTGGAACAAAAGAAGTTTGTTTTTAATATTAATTTATGTTGTGATTGGGAAAAAGTGGCGGAGAGTCGACTTAGGTGGTATGGCCATGTGATGCGGCGACCCCCAGACCACATGACCAGAACGGTCCTTGATATGGCTGATGCGGTGCGGGGACCAGGGAGACCCAAGACAACCTGGATGGCAGTTGTTAGAAAAGACCTTAGAGATAGAAATCTAACACCAGAGACGACCCAGGACCGAGCGGCCTGGCGACGCATGATTAGAAGGGCCGACCCCAAGTAAATGGGAAAGCGCCAGGCAGAAGAAGAATATTAATTTATGTGGCGCGGGTGATGACGGAGAAGGTGGATGAAAAACGGGAAGAAAAAGCGAGGAAGAGAAGGCGAGGATGAAGAAGGTAGTCCGATGGATTTCTTAAATAACTCCAACGTATAGGTGATTTCACCAGAGTTGAGTTGAATGATTACACACGTACATGCAAATGAATGACCTCAACTATCGTGGAACCATGGTAGAGCCGCGTTTTCACTTAGTGTTCTGAGCGAGCATTCGTTCGTTCTTGGGCAAATGAAAACAATAATTCACATAGAAAAATGTTCGTTCGTCAGCCTACGAACAAGCGAATGCTCGCTCAGAACACTAGGTGAAAACGCGGCTTAAAACGTAACAAAAAATGTCATTGACGCATTTCAGAAAATTGTTATATCTTACAACAGTCCTTGAATCAGTTACTCTGTACTTATACTTAATTGGATGTACATATAATGTATATGTTACTCGTATATGCCCATGAAATTATACGCCTCCATATTATATGTTATAAGCTGTAGAAGTTATATTAAAATGTACGTTATACGACTACGTTATGCGGCTATAACGCCTATTAATTGATGTTGTTTGTTCTCAGAATTAGTAGGTATCGGAAAATTCAGAACTGTTCTAGACTTTGAGGATTTAGTAATGGAGTCGGCTTCATATCGTTTCCCCTCTGCCAAAGACTTTGGCCAAGAATTTGTACATTGACCAAACCTGTTTATAAAAACTATTTCATTAATCGATTCTTCGCAGTCTTGTAATCGTTATGTACCCGTAACAAGCTCCGTCAAAATGCCTGTATGTGCTATGTATGGATTCAAAACTCGTTCAAATACATCATGTATACAAAATATGCGATACCATTTCATATCTTGCCCTTATTTGTTTATATTATAACATTTTATTACATAAAATTGTTCAAGAAAATCAAGTACCAGGGAATCGATAGCAAAATCGGTTTCAAAAATATCGCACACAATTCGTATTTTCATTTTTGACTGATGGAGAAAGTTTGACATTTATTGTATTCTCGTATTTAAGGTTAATAAGGTCTACCCATCTTTAAATTTTGTAGGAAATATCAGACTTAGTGAATCAAGTAAGACAGAAGACTCTGCCTTGGTCTAATGTTAAGCTTATGTGTAAGCCAATAAGGTTGAATATTTATTGCGCTTATTTGGAATACGTATTACGCGCGAAAATACATAGTGATGTGAACGTTACTCTTTATGACACAATGTCGAGAGTAGGTATAAAATGTCGAGATACGGACACTTGTGTTTACGTATATTAGTGTTCTCACAGTAAGTAAATAAAAACACAGTCTTATCGAATTCAATAACTTCATTTTTACAAGTGCTACTTAACGCTAGTTGGACCTATATTATAAATTGTATTTAGGTACTTACTAAAATATCACTAAGGAATATCAATATCACCGGCCTTATTGCAAAAACTTGTATGTATACGCACCTACGCACCTTGTACCTACGCACTTGTATTCAAATTGTATCCTTACGAGTATTCACAATTAAGCCTCAGTGAGTTTTACCCCAGCTAACTAAAACTTTCTTACTACAACAAAATAAATAATACTCGCATGTACACTCGTATGGACATACATTGTTTTCTTTCACAACCGCTCATTAATATTATTTATTAAATATTATAATTGATTTACGGATTTCGAAATGCACTTATTGATCGAAACTTTCCTTAAGTTACAGCCTTCGTAGTCAAAGATCGCGATAAACGAAAACATAATCAATTGAAGTAGGTTAATGGCAAGCAATTCAGGCGGTTTTGTATTAAAATTGGTTGATTAATTAATAACTGTTACTAATTGTCTGTTTACTTTTATTTAAATACTCAAAACAACAATATATAGTACCAAGGTGCACGTCAATCTATGACGTTTAGAAAAATATATCGATACGATAATCTTCAGACACTTGAAAGCCATATTAATCGGTTCGATTACACCTACGTCGATAATTTGAAATTGTGTCCGCATAGAAATTTTACTGTATTAGTGTGATAATTTAACTTAGTGTTGTGGTATTGTTTAAGTGTGCGTGAGTAGTAACGAGAAGAAGATATGCATTTGTAGTTAGATCGTTTACATGTGTGCTACCTCGTCCCCCTCGGAAATTGGCAGAATGTTTTGTTAGGAAAGTTATAGCGATACCGTCTCCCCATACTAAATCCTCAAAGGTTCTAGATTTCATTAATGTGTTGATTCCTGATTAATTCGAGCGATGATATTTTACGAGGTATACTGCCGTCATAAGGTTTCTAGACCAGTAATTACAGGAATCACATTCGAGATATACGATTTTATCTTATTTTGATACGGCCCGCAGTTTATCTCATTCGTTCGTACCTTCTCAATAAAGACAGTTCCAGGAGAAACAAAAACTAATGTGACGGGATGTGTGATTTTAGAAATTAATCAAAATAGACATAATTTTGACCGCGAAATTTTGGCCGCGAGGTGACGGCAGTAATAATACATATCTCACCACCCCAACTCTTACCATGGGTGTTCTTAAGAGTCGACTAAGGGATTCATGTGTCGCTGACCATTTATTTATGGAAGATTGATGATGGGCAGAAGCGTCATTATACACTCTACTGCGATCGCCAACCCGCTTCCACATCGTGGACATAATTTGATGTAGTTATTTGTGTGTGTGGGACAGGTAGCTAGTTGGTAGAAATTATTTTTGGGTCAGTGAAAGCAGCTACTAGATCCAGAGTAAATAAAAAAATGGTATTAGAAAACCTTCTCTCGATTTGAAATTAATGAAGACAGGTGTTTAAGTTTTTTTTTTTTAATGCGATGCTGCTAGCAAAATCGCAAATCAAGAATTAAACTTAAGAATGTAATATTTCACGTTTAATATTTATCTATGCCAATAGATTCAATTCCTATGCAGTAGCAATAGTTTCCAAGGGGTAATTAGGCAATGTACAAAAAAAAAATTAAAGAAAACTGTTTTTAAAAATGTACTTTGGCGAAAAAATTAACATTTATTACATTTGTTTGTCTTTAGCTCTCTGTTGGAATAACAGACACAAATCCTTGAAATTTACCAAATCGTAGTAGTAGCTAGGTCAAAATTCTTTTCGTTGCCTTGTTTGATACCACTCTGTCACGCTTCTAGTTGCTGTTTCGACTCAGAAAAAAAACCGGTGCACTTGTATTTCTTTTTCACGCTAGATTTAAATCCATATATCAAAAATTAGAAACAAAACATCTCATACAAAAATCACAACTGTGGCACGTTTTTTAGGGACTCAAAATAAGACAACGAAAAGAATTTTGACCGTCTCCAGCTTTGGTGGCAGGTACCGAATATAAAGTCCACACTGCATATTGCAATTCATGTTGACCTAAGCTTCAAACTTCGATACAATTTAATGGGAAACTGGCTTATCCTGTCCTCACACTTCGGTGCCTCGCTTGATCACCAATTGACCTAAAATTCTACTTGAATTTATACATCGACATATTTTATATTGTGACATGTCAAAATCAGCTTAAAACGTCAGGATAATTAATAAATCGTCGGGTGACAACCAAAACTCAGTATGAAAAATGTCACTACTCTTACGTAGCGAACTGGTTACTTACGAGTAGAGATAGAGTTTTGTTTGTAAACCGACTAAATGTAGGCTGTTTAATCATGAGCGAAAATCGTGAAAGTAAATCAATAAACAGACATCACAACACAAAATTGTGAGGATTATGTTGCAATTAGGCATTCATAGGAAAGCAGCGAAAGAAACTAAGAGATGATTGAAAAAAAAAGTTCCCTAAAACATTTGTCTACAAAATGATCTAAGGGTACTTGTACAATGTACATAATTACAAAACAAATTTCATTGATGCCCTTCTATAGGATCAAGGGTTAGGCAACTAGCCCGAGGTGAACTGGTTATAAAAACGTCGTGAATCTGATAACTAGTTAACCCTGAGTTAGTTCGCTAACACTAGTACAAGAAAGCCTAGTTTTTTGGTAAAATGTCTGCAACAAATAGACATAACCGAACATAAGGAAATTGTTTTGGTAACATTTTAATTTAGAATTTTGGCTTTGGTATCCTAAAAACTAACTGGCCGACTGCGAATGTGTTAACTACATTTTATTGAAAACAAGGCAAGCCTATCGTTTTTCATTGGATAAAATATTCCAAATAGTATTTGGAAGACTATCTATCGGAGGCTGTTCATTGAATAAATTACTGAACCGAATACAGATAGTGTTATAATGGATAATTTAATATGGTTTGGAAAATTATCGATAGTTGAGTTATAAGTTTTAGCCAACTCCAAGTTTCGCAGCAATTCGGGGTCTTGGAGAACTCGGTTGAAATCGTTCTTTTTTTAATTTTGGTGATTTACTATTCATAACGGCATGAGTAATTACAGTAGATAGTTTTCCAAGGGTTGAAAGTGACCCATTTCACCTAGATATTTTTGATCACTTCACTACGATTCGATTTTTGTAGCATGCGGCAAAACAGTAGGTACGCTTACAATGCGTCACAGCGGTTTCGTACCGTAAATCGATTTAATCGGTACCGAAAATCTTATGTACAGTCAAAGACAAAATAAGGTGTACACAAAAAATTTCAAAAATATGTCCCAGTGCACTCTAATTCTGTGTAATAAGAACGGCGTAACATAGTTATGAGCGGATTCTTTCGATAGGTACTTATTTTTGCACTTGACTGTTTATTTGATATTTAT
This sequence comes from Thaumatotibia leucotreta, assembly GCA_025490895.1. NCBI lineage: Eukaryota > Metazoa > Arthropoda > Insecta > Lepidoptera > Tortricidae > Thaumatotibia > Thaumatotibia leucotreta. The sequence goes on from JALPQI010021300.1 coordinate 20,188, forward strand.
TTTTTGTGTTCGTGTTTGCAAATCTTTAAAAATTTTGTGAAATTATGTAATTTGCATGTTCTTCTAAATCCATTTCAATTGCAATGTATATGAATTAATAGGAACTGAAATGAAATGATAGAATTCTATACTCTGTTTGGTTTGGTGTTTAAAAAGGTAAACAATCTTGCAGTATCTTTTTATTGAAAAATGCATATAAAAATCCAAACTAGTTACTTAATGAATCAAAAACAATGTAAATCACTGTATTTCCTTGTTATATTATGTATTATTTGCTAAAACTTATTTTCTACTCGTAGTTTTCAATAAAAAGATACTGAAAGATTGTTTACCTTTTTTTAAACACCAAACCAAACTGAGTATAGGTCTCATCTTTATTATTACCTAATGATTTTATGATCGTGGCTCGCTACTGTCTATACAATATTGTAACCACGAACCGCAAGGTTAGTACGTCGCGTAACTGAGATCATATTAACTGTGATGCACCAAGTGCATACAATGAGCTTGAGCAAAATTAAATGATTTTTAGAATATAAATATATGCTATATACTTTTTTCTGCACGATCTAGGCACTGGTCTCACCGCGAGCTACTAAGCTATGAGCTAACGGCTATAAATACGAACAAAAGATACGCACTCCAGTGTAAATAAAGGAGACACGGCGATACATATATATTTCGAATATAATCCACTAAATAATTGGCCGTGGAATAATGCAGGCGCGACACATAAAGCGCCTTGTTCAGCAAGGCAACACGCTGGGTTAAATTTGACGGTCCTACGTAATATCAACATTCCATTACAAGTTTGAGAAAGCATAATATCCCACTTCCTAAAAGCAATATGCAAAGTTTAAGCGCTTGTAACAGCAAACACTCAATAGTAGCATTACCAAGTATATGCGATTGCTGGCAGGTATATTACTTTGCTAAGTTCATATACGGCTTAACTATGTATGTTGGATGCATGTGTCAAAGACACGCGAACTGCAACTAGCGATGAACTTTAGTAATTCTGCGAATTGCTGTACACATTAGGTATCTATGTATAGTATGTATGCAATTACCTAAGTGCTATACTCGTACAGTATGCTGTTATCGGCCGACATTTTTAAAAACGGGCAATAAATAGGTTTCGAAAATCGAACATTTCAAGCACCATCGGCCTGCCGCGGACTTCGAAAATCGCAAATTTCGAACATCTGTCTCTGTTGCTACGGCTACATAAGAACATACTTACATAGTGATGGAATTATCGCGATAAAACTTTGTCTTCACGGCGAATGTGCAATTGTGCATGGTCACACTGCTATTAGAGATTAATGTCGCAGATTTTATCGCGGAAAAATGGACGAATATATATCGCGCTGTATTTTATAGCACTCAACATTTGTTTTCTTGCAAAATAAACGTAACGTGATCAATAGTAAAATCGTAAACGGGTCATCATCATCATCATCATCATCTCAATGTACATAATTAAAGCCGGCGTCGAAGAACGAAAGTTAGTCATACAAACTATAATTTATTATGGTATACTTTGTCTAACGACATTTGGCAATAGGAAAAGGTGGCTTTAAAACATAAGTGTATAATTATAAAATACTCTTTATTGTTCACCAGAAAATAAACAAACAAAACTCCAGACAAAAGAAAAAAATCTAAAACCGTGGTAGACAACAGGCGGTTATATCGCTAATAAGCGATCTCTTCCAGACAACCTTTGGGTAATGGAAACTTTTACAATTACATTTAAAGGTGCGTTTAAACCAAAAGAGCATTCGGTGTTCTAGCGCCCGTTCTAAGAAATCAACCAATCACGTTTTGTGTACCGATCGAATTTCGTAGAGTGGGAGGTTAGAACAGCGAATGCTCTTTTAGTTTAACCGCACCTTAAGAAGTAGGCAAATCAAAACTGAGAACATAAAAATAACAAAAGGCACGCTATAAACTTATATACCTACGTACATAGATATGTAAACATATATACAATAAAATAATACTATATATATATATTAATATATGGGTTTAACTTTTATAGTTGTATAACATTTATATTATTATAGATTCACTTAAATCAAACTTAAAAAATAATACTTATCTATTAAAACTTAAAAACGAAATCTAAAAGTAAACACTTAAACAAAAACTACTTACCTACTGAAAGAGGGCCCCCCCGCAACGCACCCGGTGTAAAGGTGCCCATTACGTATATATACTTGTATATATGTATTGTATATAGTTGATCTCTCATGGGAAATTCCCTTTCTCCTTTTTTCACAGTTTAAAGTTGTGACACTAAAGGCCTTTAAAATGACCCAAACAGTACCTACATCGCTGCTTGCAGTTGCCTGTACGTCCTCCAATACGTACGATATACTTAGTTGGCTGACGTAGTGTGGCCACGCAAGCAAACTTCATCAGGAAATCCTTTGATGTGCGCAAATTTATCACTACCGGGGCAAAGTGACTGCGGCTTCGGGTGTCAGGTGTGATTTTAAAGGGTTGAAAGTGAGTCTTCGTTCGAGTGACAAAATAGAAAAACACTACTTTTCCTTTCGTTTGTGAGGATAGTAAGATAATAGAATCTAGATTGCACGTATTATGTATACAGTATGTTAACATGATATGTACTGGCTTTTATTAAAGGCGATGAATGCTATGCAGATTTTTAGCCAAACCGTGACCATTATTCGATTCAAAATGCTAATTTTAAAATTAACTTTCTAAGAAAAGTTAGTCGAGAAGCAATGTACTAACTTCAAAATGAATCGTTAATTTCTACTTGACGTATAATATTCTTTCCTTTCTGCAATGGCCAGTAGCCACGGCTGACTAAATTGGACTTAATTAATTAATAATCTTTATTGCACATAAGAAGAAACTTATAGAACGTATTGTGAAAATACAAAGCAAATTATTTATTAACTAAATATTTTGATTTGTACTTTTTAATTTTTCCCCAGTAGTAACACTTAAAGGCACCTAGCCTTGTAAGGGATTGCATAATTACGAGTATATTATACCCGAGAAAATTGACCGGTGGTTGTTAAGACCGAGTGACCGAGGCGCCGAGGGGTACAGGCTTCAGCCGCGAAAGCTGAGTACATGGGTTCGATCCCTACCTCGGACGTTAGGTGATCTTGGTCGTTTTTCTTTGGTATATGATATATATCTAATATTTATAAGAAACCTATCGTACAAAAGGTGAACTTAATGCCATAAGACGTTCTCTACTAAAATTGACCGATTCGATTACGGTCCAGATTCAGATAGCCGACACGTGAAACTGTGTTATTGCTATCATTGATGGTGGAGTCCGTGAAGATTGCTTACACACCCTACGTAATAGTAGATTGTGTCACAAGGGATCTAAATTATACCTTTCCGGTGATAATGTTCATTGAAGCCCGAATAAAGCGATGGATTCCACAATAGAATCCCGAACGTACTAATTCTGTGTGTAATGAGGGATTCAAGAGTTAATGCCCAAGGCGAACTTATGGGAAAAATAAAAGATAGATATTCTGAAGAAATCGTAATCAATTATGAACGTACGGTAAAATCGGGGTACTTTTAGCCCTAGATAACATTGTCCATCCAAAAATATCCATATTAGCAAAGTAATAATTGAGTAAATACAATAAATAAGTACTTGGTTAGCTTCGTTAGCCTAAATATATGTATATCGTCGCCTGGTACTCAGTACTCACATCACAAGCCTTAATTGAGCTTTCCGTGGGACTAAGTCGATTTGTGTAAGATGTCCCAAGATATTTATTTATTTATTATCTATTTATTTACTCATGAAAATGAAACATTCCGAGCAGGAGGAATGAAAAATATTAATATGTACTCAATGCGATCTATGTATAAACAATCCACATTAAATTTAATGTGGATTTGTATCATTCATATTCATTATTATGGAATTACGAGTATGAAAGAGAGGACGCCGTTTATGCGGATTATATGATCGATCGAAAATTAAGCGCTATTCATAAACGTCCATGAAACGGATATCCGCTAATTATTCGTTTGTTCATATCTGTCGAACCTGGAAGTAACCATTATATTGATTTAAGCTTTCACTTTTATCACTCATATTTTAACGAAAAACCGGTTTTAATCGCGTAAACTTACGTTTAATATTATCCTGATGCGATTTATATATCCTACTACTACTACCTACTACTACTACTATAATATTATCCTACGGCCAAGGGTGTAACGTCACACTAGAAGTCACTCCAATCCACTCCTTTATTTATGCGTTTTTACGTAAATGGATTGGGCTATGTTGTCCTTAACTTTTGTAATGTTCATAAGAAGCGCGAACGAATCTGTAGTTTTGAACCAAAAATCTGATAACAACGAAATGGGCAGACACAATTAAAAAGCTTGTGTTAAAATAAAACACACACCAATTACACGCAGGGCAGATGGCCGAAGGAGTCAAAAAGTGCTCGGGTGGAGATCACGGTTTGGCAAACATAGTGTAGGAGGTAGGACGTCCACCCACGAGATGGACAGACGATCTAATGAAGACTGGGAGACAAGATGCAGGTCACTTCTAACCGGCGTATTTGGACGTCCAAAGGGGAAGCCTATGTGCAGCAGTGGACATTGTAATGGCTGAAATGATGATGATGAAAGCACACCTCCACACATCGTCAATCCGCTTGCCCAGCGTTCCGATTGCCTCCTAACCTAATGCGTACGCATAAGAAATATGTGAGGCGTATGCCCAACAGATGACTAAGATAGGCTGATGATGATGTAAACGTAACCATACGAAAATTTTGACCGCTATGAAGTATTTGATGCTAGCAGGGGCCCATTTCTCGAAAGCTTGTAACTAGTAATACAAGCGGAAGTCCTTATCTGATTAATAGTGTCAAAAAGAGACTTCCACTTGTATTACAAGTTACGAGCTTTCGAGAAACGGGCCCCTGTACACGTACTGACCCACATCACCGCAAATGTTTCGAGTGAGGAGTAACGCAGGCTCAATTTCACCAAAGTATTATTCGAAGAATAACGCTTACTCTACAAAACTAGTGTCAAATTATTCTGCAGTTTTGACATTACTATTCGTGACTTGACCAAATTTTTAATCTTGTGATCACAGTGATCGAAATATTGCCGTGAATGCTACATTTCACGCAAGAGAAAAGCATTTAAAATAGTAAGGATATTCGTTCCCGTCCGTTCCCGTAATCCATCATCAGTAAATGTCCCACTTAATAAAAAAGCGATATAAATGGGGAGATAGATACGCCATGTCAGGAGAATGCT
>JALPQI010021301.1:0-14607 GCA_025490895.1 Thaumatotibia leucotreta
ATTTTGATTTAATTTGTGTCGTGTTTTTACATAGTAGTCATGACGCTAGAAAAATTAAATATTTTTTTAAAGATAGTGTATTTAATAAGCTTTAATTTGATGTATGTAACTTGTTGGCGGTATTTAAAAAAAGACCCATAAAAAAATATTTAAATAAATTGTAGTCATTATCCACCGTATACTTAGTGATTTAAGAGGCGATTTTTTTATATTTTTCAATCTTGGTTATTTGAAATAAGCACTATTATTTACGAGTGGCACTTCCATCGCCTCTTAAATCACTGAGTATACGGTGGATAATGACTATAATTTATTTAAATATTTTTTTATGGATCTTTTTTTTAATACCGCCAACAAGTTACATACATCAAATTAAAGCTTATTAAATACACTATCTTTAAAAAAATATTTAATTTTTCTAGCGTGATGACTACTATGTAAAAACACGACACAAAAAAAATCAAAATCACGAAATTTTCATAAATTTGGTCATAATTAATTAATGGTTGGTTTTAGCAATATGGTGTATATGCAAAATATGAAGCTTACAGATATGCCTTTAATATTGTTCAAGAGAGTAATTAGATATATTTAATAGTTCTCGAGATATACTTGATTTTGTAAAACTTGAGATACACCATTTTTGATTGGCCCCCATTTTTGTTAGGTAGCACTTATAAATGGCAATCTTGCATTTTTGACGTTTTTATAAGCTTACCTAACAGCCGTGAAAAGGAAAATTTGTACTTCCTAATTTTAACCATACCTGTCATACAACGGAAATCTTGAAATAGCCCGTATGCCTATTAGCTACCACTTTGAGATGTCTATCATACTTTTTTAACATCCTTATGAATATATCTAACTACTGTAAAAAGAACACTTGGTACCCCCAAATTATACCGTTTTCTAATTTCAGACCGACTAGCCCACGGACTATAGGTACTTAAATAAAGAATCGTTTGATTCAGAAATATTGAAATACCGTTACTTATTATCCACGTTATATTGTTCGCTGTCATTGGTCGTCGTCGGATTTTGCGACGAAATAATAAAATGTAAACGGGTCGTGCGTAATGGCGGACGTGAGGAGCATCGTTGACTCGCTGGATTTGTTTTCGAATGAGCCCTTTAGACCTTATTGCTGTTTGTTTATATCAAAATGGCGGAAGTAAGATAACATTTGGTGTAGGGTACATTTGATGACAAAGTGGTTGTTTGAGCTAGGGTATGAAACTGTGCACCCGGTTAAGAATTTGTATGGAATTCCCGGTTCGTGCCATACAAGTTCAGAACCGGGAGCACACCCTAGTTTTTTTTGCCAAGGTTGGACCTTCTTACGATTGCGAATTGCGGCCCTACCGCGAACTTCGAAATCGAGGATTTGTATCTCTCACTCTAATGCCGTTGGAGTGACAGAGGAAAATTTTAGAAATATACGAATTTTGATTTTCGCGGTAGTAGGCCCAGGTCTCTGCGTGTTTTTAGAGATCGACAGACTATTTCCTTCAGTTTTTGACTCTAGGACAATGAATTTTGATTCGAAAAGCTTACCTAGTATTCCATTCATAGTAACAAATTGGTTTGACAACGATGGTCGGATAAACAAACGGTGATGATAAACTCAAAAGCCATTAAGAAGGTTCACGAAATGAATTTGTCCCATATAAAACTAAGTATATATTATATTGAGTAATAACTTGATTGCTGCGACCATAATATAACATGGATCTCTAACGCCAGCACAAAAATGCCCCCAAAAACAATTGTTCAATTGTGCCAAGATGGGCAGCACATAAGTAGCGCTTTTCTTAACACTGCACTTATTTCGGCACAACATCTTTGGCCAATGTTTAGAGAATATAGCCAATCAAAACTTTGATGGACCAATCACAACTATTTTTAAATGGCGGTTTAAGTTTTTATAGGTTGACATTCAAATTCATTACCGCACTGAAGAGGGGTGACACTTGTCAACTAAAATTCAGGACTGTTTTTTAATGGCAAATTAATATGGCGTAGCGTGCGGCTTCCGTGTTTTATTTGTTCGTAGCTTTAGTGCGATCGACAAACTTATGATCTAGGATACCTACAGATACTTGTATTATGTATATTCATAACTCCCAAGTTTGTACCTGCTAGTGAGCTACTAACGAAACTCACTTAACGAGAGCTTGCAGAGAACAGGGCAAATTACATTCAAAGTGCACTTCCGTTTGCTGTAACAGCCTTTGTTTGCCTTTGGGCCTCCATTTTGAAATTAATGCTTCCTTTGATTTGAATACGAGGAAATGGTTTATTACAATCAAAATTAAACTGTGTGTCGAATAACGTATTGTAGAATGATGTCAAATATTCTGGAGCACGTTTTTGATTGGCAATTTTATAATTGGATTTCGCTACGTCGATAATTTTATTTGACGAGATCATTACAGTAGCATAAAACCACCCAACTTTGGTCCAATACTGCAACTAAGTATGGTCCAAAATTTATATTCCTAAATCAGTCCCAATGTTGTTTTTGGATTTGTAAAAGTTTTTTTTACATGAGGAGTTTTTGTCAATTAATAGTACGTAACATGTAACATTAGGTGTCATTATTATTAATATGACAGTCGACTCAATCGATCAATTGTTTAGTGGTTTTACGGTAAGTATCTAAGCTAACCAAACCTATAGAAATGCGTGGTGTACGGCGTCGAATAGAAGACCTTAGGTTGGTTCCTGTGTCACGCGGACCGCCCGCGCGGAGATCTCCGCGCGGAGCAGAGCAAATATGTATTGAATCAAGTGAGCGTTTCAGTGCGCGTGACACAGGACCTTATATAGCTGTAGCTGTAGTACGAATAAGTGGGCATTTAGCTCTCTTGTCTTGAAACCAAAAGACTGTGTTGTGTTGTTGCTAAGCAAAATAAACAGAAAGAATCTCCTTTGTGACCTAAAGACTGGACGGTCTGAACTAAAACTGTGATATATTTTTACGTATAAATACGCTTTGCTTATAGTGAATAGTGTCAAATAGTATTTTATTTTACATAAAGGTGGATTTACACCACACGAGCGAATGCTCATTCTATCCTCTACGAAATCAACGAATTTCGACGAATTACGTTTAGTGTAAAGATCAAATTTTGTAGAGTGGGAATAGAAAGAGCTTTCGCTCATTTGGTGTAAATCCACCTTAGTGTGCGAGCAAAATGCATCGGTTATTAATTTATTATTGTTAAAAGCTACCTTTGTGTGTACTCGTTATTCATAAATTATAATGTTAATTACCAAGTTTAGAAACCTGTCGTGATGTTGAAATAGGGGCGTGATCAAATTTTAATACGACTGAAGTCTACATAAATTATAATTCATTGCAAATTGCGCACAATAGCATAACTTTCAACGCAGTTTCATTTTATCGTTTCTTATAAATTCGGAGCAGTTTCTTAGCAACTTTACTTCGCAATGACAACTTCCAACTATTGGAAAATGGTAGCAGTAGTAACTTCCTAAGTAGTTTTTGGAGAACCATTGTTATTAAGTATTTCATTTCAGACGGGGAAGTCTAGAGAAAGTTAATAAATTAATGGAGTAGGTATCTAATCCACTCAGCTATGCTATTATCTTATTCACACATTCGACGCTGCGTTCGTCAACGAGCTCGACGTCGAGACAGCCTTGTCTAAAATCCTAGCTGTTTGATTTGACATTAGGAATCGAGGCTGTGAGCGAGGTTGTGGGCGAGTTCGTCGCTGTTTTTCGTTAGAGAATACGAAGTTCGTACATTAAACGTCAAACTCTCGACGCAGTGTAGTTCCAGCTCACGCCGCATTCGTCCGCCGCCGCAGTGTCGTTTAAAGTACATTAGTGAATACCATTTTTAGGCTCGACGTTGCCGCAGCGCTGACACAGCGCTGACAACAAGATGGTTTCCTTAGTGAATAACACTGCTGCAACCATATTATATATGTATTTGTAAGGTCAGTTGGGATAGGAGAAACACACATTTAGTTGAACAACTCAATTTGTTTCATTAAGTATTTTTAGAGTTGTATTTTTTAAGTAGTAACACTACTACGAGTATGTACAGTCGACGTCAAAGATATCATTACGGTTTAGGTGCCAAAAATATATTTACACGATCTTAATGTCAATTCATTGCCGTGATGCATTGAACAGGGGGTGACACTTGTCAAGTAAAATTTAGGACCGTTTTTGAAAGGCGATTTAGTATGGCGTGCGGCTTCCATGCTTTATTTGTTAGTAGCCAAGTTGCCATTCCGCAATCATATACGATAAGGTCGATAAGCGATAAGTACCTAATAAATGTATGAGAATGACAGATTCGAACGAAAGTTCACGTGACCTTTTTACATACATTATTATGGTCCAGAACAGTTTCTCTTTCCCAGTTTTTGGGATTAAGTTTACTTCATCATCATCATCATCATATCACCCGAAAGAAGTCCACTGCTGAACATAGGCCTCCCCCAAAGATTGCCACAATTACCGGTCCTGTGCCACCCGCATCCAGCGGACTCCTGCGACGTTCACCAGGTCATCAGTTCACTTGTCTAAGTGAACTGATGACCTGGTGAAATTTGCAATTCAGTATATGTTTAGTCTAAACATATACCGAATTGCAAATTTCAAGTTCTATTCACTGAGTACGGTCACTGAGCTACTACGGATAGACAGACAGACGGTCAAAACGAAACTACAAATAGGTATAAGGATTAGTTAACTACGGAACTCTCAAAATAGAAATTGCTCACTATACTTAATCTAAATGCAAATAAGCAAAAATTGTCCAACGTATTTTCCTTTTACTCTATAAACTCGGAGACCACCCGCTGTCATGGTATTTTACACATGTCACATACAGAAGCCCGTCGCTTTTCTTGAAACTCAGCTACTGCCTTTTTTACACGACTGCCTAAAAAAGGAGTGTACTGTTTTCAACCAACTTCAAAAAAAGAAGGAGGTTCTCAATAGGACGTATTTATGCAGAAAGGAACCAACCCGCCTGAATTTGTCATTTCAAAGATTGACTTTGTTTATTTTGATTTATAATGTTAATTAGAATGAAAATTTTTTGTTAGTTGGTTCCCTTTAGCATAAATACGTAATTTATAGACATGATGAAATGGCAAGTCAAATGAACATCTTTTCGTAGTATCAAAATGATCGTCCCAATGAAATTTTATACAAAATACTCATGAAATAGGCAAAAGTGACGTCACTGCTTCCCTAGGGAGTAATAGAAATGTCAGTACGTCATTTAATAATATTTTGTCTTAAAACAATTTTTTTTTGTCGACAAGTGTGATGAAAAACATTGTACGCATCACGGTCGGTAAGCGGAATACTAACTTTAGTCATTAAAAGCCCTCCGCCTACGGCGTCGGGCTTCTAACACTCTCGTTAGTAATTCCGTACTTACCTCTCTTGATTCACAATGTACTATTATCATCCCTATGCAACTGTACGTTTTTTTATGTGTGTTACCTCGGGTGGCTTGTGCTGGCCACGTGTTTGTCGTTTATCATACTACTCGTCTCTTTCGTACTTGCATACTTGTTAGAATTTGACAGCAACAACGACAAACAATAAAACACGGAACCATCAGCCTACAGAACGTCCGACGGGGTGAACCGATTTTGATTATTCTTTTTTTATTTCAAAGCTGATGCTTACTGATTGGGCCCATTTTAATTTATTCTATTTTATTATTATTGATAAAATCATGACATTCATGACGTTTAGAGATGTAAAATCGCTAAATCTTCATCATCATCATCATCATATCAGCCGAAAGACGTCCACTGCTGAACATAGGCCTCTCCCAAAGATTGCCACAATGACCGGTCCTGCGCCACCCGCATCCAGCGGACTCCTGCGACCTTCACCAGGTCATCAGTCCACCTTGTGGGGGGCCTACCCACGCTACGCCTTCCGGTACGTGGCCGCCACTCAAGAACCTTCCCGCCCCAACGGCCATCGGTTCTACGCGCAATGTGCCCCGCCCACTGCCACTTCAGTTTAGCGATTCGAAGAGCTATTTCGGTTACTTTGGTTCTACTGCGGATGGTCTCATTTTTAATCCGATCACGCAGAGAGACTCCTAGCATAGCCCTCTCCATTGCCCTTTGGGTGACTTTGAGCCTTCTTATGAGGCCCATTGTAAGCGGCCACGTTTCAGTACCGTATGTCATCACTGGCAACACACACTGATCAAAGACTTCGTCTTCAAATACTGCGGAATATTGGACGAAAATATGTGTCGTAGCTTCCCGAACGCTGCCCAACCGAGTCGGATTCGACGATTGACCTCTTTCTCGAAGTTGGACCTACCTAACTGGATAGTTTGTCCTAGGTATATATATTCGTCTACAACTTCGAGTGTAAAGTCTCCGATTATTACGGGAGTTGGTGCTACATGGGAATTTGACATGATTTTCGTCTTATCCATGTTCATTTTAAGACCAACTTGCTCGGAGGCTTTACTGAGGTCAACGAGCATAGTACTTAAGTCCTCCAAGGTCTCAGCCAAGACTACTATATCGTCAGAGAATCGAAGGTGAGTGAGGTACTCGCCGTTTATGTTGATACCCAGCCTTCTCCAGTCCAGAGTCTTAAAGACATCCTCCAGTGCAGCGGTAAACAGCTTAGGGGAGATGACATCTCCCTGCCTAACTCCCCGCTGCAGCAGAATAGGCTTCGAGCTCTGGTCTTGGAGTCGGACTGACATTGTGGCGCTCTCGTACAAACACTTCAACACCTCGATATAGCGGTAGTCGACTTGGCACCGTTGGAGAGACTGTAGTACAGCCCAGGTTTCGATCGAATCGAAGGCTTTTTCGTAGTCCACAAACGCTAAACAGAGGGGCAGGTTATATTCTTCGGTCTTCTGTATAACCTGGCGAAGCGTATGGATGTGGTCTACGGTACTAAAGCCTCTTCGGAAACCGGCTTGTTCGGGAGGCTGGAAGTCATCAAGCCTGCGTGCAAGACGATTCGTAATGACTCTTGAAAACAGCTTATAGACATGGCTCAGAAGTGATATGGGTCGGTAGTTCTTCAATAAAGCGTTGTCACCTTTTTTGAAGAACAGTACCACCACACCTCTGTTCCATGCCTTTGGCGTTCTCCCTTCCATTAAGACGGAATTGAACAACTTCTGAAGGGCCGTAAGGACCGGTTTACCACCCGCCTTCAGAAGCTCAGCTGTAATTCCGTCCTCCCCAGGCGCCTTGTTATTTTTGAGCTGTTCAAGAGCCATTCTAATCTCGTACAGGCTGATGTCCGGGATGTCTTCTGTGTAGTGTCGGGTCAGTCTAGCTCTTAGGTCTTCCGCTAGATCAACTTCGGGTCTGCTAGTTGACGTGTACAGCTGTCCATAAAAACCCTCTATCTCAGTCAGCAGCTCAGATTTGGATGTGACGATTCTACCATCCTCAGTCTTTAATTTGGCGAGCTGGCTTTGCCCAACAAACAGCAGTGTTATTCACTAAGAAACCGCCTTGCTATCAGCGCTGTGTCAGCGCTGCGGCAGCGTCGAGCCTAAAATGGTATTCACTAATGCACCTTAAACGACACTAGCGCTCGGCGACGAATGCGGCGTGAGCTGGAACTACCTATACACTGCGTCGAGAGTTACGTTAGTGTATACCGTTTTTCGCAGCGCTGCGCTCGTCGTCGAAGTGAAGGCTGTCTCGTCGTCGAGCTCGTTGACGAACGCAGCGTCGAATGTGTGAATAAGAGAATAGCATAGCAGATCCCTTGCAAAAACTTTAGAGCCCTTGTTCCGCTCGATGGCTTCTTCTATACACTTGGTACGGAATTGGCGCATATCGCGTTTTGGCCATTTCGAGACAAAATTTCGTGTTTACTGTTTTGTTTTGTTTGTACTTGTTTTGTCTCGAATAAACGTTTTTCTTCTTCTTCTTCTTTCCAATGTCCTAAAAAAAGACAATTTTATGTTTTGTTTTGAGACCTACTTCAATAAAATTCAAATTTCTTTGAATATTATGACGTCATGGGTCTTTATGGGTAAAATGTGTTGTCCTAAAAATAGGACGTTGGGCCTTACGAGGATAATATGCATATTGTCGTCGTAACTATCGGTTTGGTCACGGCTAAGTACCCACCACAACACAGTGTGTGGTCGATTTGATTTGTCCCGTTTTATTTTGTATTTAATCTATTATCATGTTACCAACATCATCAGTTATTTGTGTAACAAAGCATAAATCAATAACAGCTCTAATTAATAATCAAAGGCCAATGCCTAATTCAATACAAACCTAAATTAATAACGACATTAATACATTATATTAAGCAAGTAATCCAATTCGACCACACTAGAATACGCATTATAGTCACGGAAACTCGAATAAGTTACGCATAATGTACGATTCACATTGACCGCATGGCGTGTTGCAACTAACAAACAATATAAATATGAATAAAAAAGTACTAATTATACTTCCCATCATATTATTAAAGTCCATTTCAAATACGAAGGCCCGATTCCACTTGACAAAGTCATTTAGTCATTAGGCGTCAACAATAGGATCAGTTATAGCAAAAGATAAAGTTCATTTCAAATACGAAGGCCCGATTCCACTTGACAAAGTCATTAAACGCCAACAATATGATCAGTGATAACAAAATATACTTGTCTAGACCCTTTTGAGGCGTCATATTTTTTGCATACATCGGTGTACGACACGACCCAATTTGTAGTGGACCAAATAAATGACAAAAGTTTCGAGTGGCATCGGGCCTTCGTATTTGAAATGGACTATACCATGATATTGTATTAAAAAATTGGAGAACGACCGCAGCCTTTGTTCGCGATCATAGCCGTAGCACGAGTTGTCAAGTAAAGGGTTCGGGAAATATTATTTGACCGACTCTTATCTTACTTACGACCTTTTGTTTTGAATCATTAACAATAGAAAAGTGCTAGATGGCTGATTGTCTAGTAAATGTTAACGCAAAACAAAAGGTCGTAAGTAAGATTACAATCAGTCAAATAATATTTCCCGAACTTATACCTACGTTAGGTTTTACTCAATACATAAAGCAGTCCATCATGCTCGCTCCAATACATCAGTGCGAGCGTGAAAGACTGCTTTACTTACCTAGTAAACGCCTTAACGTAAACCTTACTTGCCCACATAGTATTATCAAACCGCGAATAAAATGGGATTCGAAAGTACTATTGACACAACCGTCAATCTAGGATATATTCATAGTTTAAGTGCAGATACAGAATTACATACAATAGATTAATTAATCACTCATCACATCTACATTATGAACAGTTTTTTCCTTGGTAAATGTCGTGTCAACAGTACTATCGAATCCCCTTCAGGTGGCTTATGATGGTCCCGTTTTATCTATTTATCGTGCTACGCACTTTCGCACTTGCATACTTGTTAGAACCTGACGGCAACAACAACAAACGATTAAACACGGTACCATCATAAGCCTACTGATTCCAGTTTGATAATACAAACTTACAAACACGATACAAACGTGAAATGCGCGCCGATTCGTTTCGGTGAGAATCGTACATCGGAGAAACACGAATAACATTATCCGCATAATGTGATCCATTCGGTGAATTGGCTAAACAATTTAATTTGCCGCCATTGCCTTTGACTGTAGAACACTGTATCTGCCAAGTTTATGCATCTGTTGAACCTTAGCATGGAAGTAATACGGTCGAAACTATTACTTTGTTGCTTACTGTATTGCCGACGTCATTCCGCGAGAGTTGTATTGGAATAAGGATTTTAATCGCCGGCTTCTGACCAATTATGCACCTTATTTCAATTGCAATAAAGATCAGGAATGGTTAGATAACAGCGTTCGTGTTTGTATTTATCGGTAGAATGTTTGCCTGCATTGTTTGCTGGACTTAGTCTATGGTTTACATTGATTCTTGTTTCATTGTCGCACTTATCGCATTTTATATATGAAGGGTCCACGGAAAATCCAGTGCTTAAAAAAATCATGGCAAATTCACACCTTATTCTGTTAATAGTAAGGTGGTTTTTCCTTCCGTATTTTGAATTGACTAGACATGTTCTTTCCGTGCACCCTTCACATATTTTTGGTACAATATAATTTAGGTGATTTCTCAGAGAATCGCAAACCAATTTAAAAAAAATTTATAAAACCTGTATAACCCCGTTTTGGCTGGGTGGTGACGGCATTAAGAATACATTTGTCATTACCCCAACGTCAACTATGGGATTGAAGAAGTCTTTGATAGAAGAATGATGATGGGCAGCTACGTCATCATAGTGGACATTACTACGACCGCCAATCCACTTGCCTGGACGTGTCAGCCCATATAAATGGGCTTTTACCTTCTAATGCGTCTATACGCATTGTAAATAGGAGTATCTACGTCCAGAAGTGGACTGAGATGATGTATGAGTATTGAGTATAACCCCGAGATGGTTCCGTTGATACCAAGTCGGATGATGGAATCTTGGAGAAATCGTTTGAAGTTAAAAAATAATAATTTGGTGATTTATAATCTACACCACGTACTATATTATATGAATTATAAAACATAAATTGAAACATAATATGAATTATAAATTTAAAAAAACTTAGATACTGGAGAAAGTTTTTTCTAGTTCAGGAGACTAAGGCGAGAATCGAACCCACGCCTTCAGCTCTGCTGTCGTAGTTGCTTCGTAATTTGTAAAAAATGGCATAATTAGGTATAGGTATTTCTGTTTCTTGTAGGTATAATGATTGCCATTATATACCTCTTAACATTAATGCGACAAGTCGGCAACACAACACTACAAAAAAATATTTGCCTTAAATTTGCAAAGTCAGTCTACTAAGTAATTATCCAAAAGTAATGATTTTTGAAACTTCGGCGCATCTGATAGAACCTTATGAAGTTATGACAGCATAAATAAGTTATAAAACTCCAATATTAGCAAGCCGTTTTGCGACATTAATCAAAACTAAGCGCCTATAAACGAGGATAAGCCGATACTGAAATATTGCCTTGAAACATTAATGGTGTAATATATCACTGCGGGTCATCCCTGAAGGCCCAAAACCAACTTCGAAAATCGAGAATTTCAATCGTCTGTCCCTGTTACTCTAACGAAAACGTCATTGGGGGTGATAGAGACAGATACCGGACAGAAATACCGGTCCTGGACCCCGCTTTCTGACACGGTCCTAAATAGAAGTACCATTACTACATGTTTGTACTGTTTTACACCCGGGTTAATACGACCGTGACAGTTAATTTCAGTTAATTTTCAATTATAAAAAAAGTCAATAGAGTTCATTATTAAGTTAGCAAATCCCGACTTTTCGGTTGCAAAGGGATGTAGGTATGTAGTTTTGAGAGTTGTCACAGCAATGTATACAAAGTTAAACGCTAAGTACTTAAATTTAATGTTCAATATTTTATACGCTATTGGTTTTGTTTTTAACGTTCAAAATTTTAGTTTACTATCCAGACTAACAATCTGCCCTGTTTTTGATTGGATGCAAAGATCAGAAGCATTAAAAAGTAATCAGATATTAAAATGGAAATATAAATTCGTTAAACAGTTTGATATCAGCCAGCATGTTTACAGTATTTTCTCCATTATTTTCTCATGAAAACTTTCTCAATGAGAACTTACTCTTAAATTCTCATGAAAATTCTCGCAAAATATCCGAGTATAATTCAGCAATTTTGAGAATGTTCTGCAACTTCTACGTACATTGCTACACCTGACCAAAAAAAAATATCCGTTATTTGCGAAACGACAATATGACGACCATAAGAGGGCCACAATAAACTGAATATTAGCTGGGTGAATATCTGAGCGTTTCAACCGCCTAATTTTGGTGGCATGGTTTTTGCCGAAGTTTCTAAACGTGTCAATCAATTATACTTCGTCATTTGTATAAGGCACCGTGCCTCTTTCAAATGACAAAGTACTCGTAGCACATTGTAACGAATAGAAATTTCGGCAAAAATGATATAAGGGTTCACATAATTGGCATTGGTAAGACAGTTAATATGTCGCCGCGTGATAAATTGTCCGTCCCTCGTTTGTTAATATAGGAATTATTGATCTGCCATGCCTTGATGGTGAGACCTGTGCCTAAGCGTATAGACGCATTAGTAAATGACCATAATCGCCACGCCGGGCAAGCGGGCTTAGTGTAGTCCATTCCATTATGATGATGCTGCTGCCCATCATCAATCTTTAATAAATAAATGGTCAGTGACACTTTAAATCCTTTAGTCGACTCTGCGACACCTACGCGGAGTGCGTCATTTGTTCGTGTTTATACTTTATAGCCGATAGTTCATAGCTTAGTAGCACGCGGTGAGTAAGACCAGTGCCATAGGTAGGTAATACATAATAAGAGAGGCCTTGTCCAGTAGCCACAGAGCTTCTCTATGTTAGAGGCCGATGATGTGAATCCATGGTAAGGGTAAATCAGTGGGTCGGAACATTATTTACCAAACAAAGGTGACCGAGGTTATGACTGGGCTAAAATTACAGGATTCGGCTCAAAAGGGACCACTGTAAGTGGGTGTAGTGTTAAGCTTATAAATTTAATAATTTATCTACGTCTTGCGGAGAAATAAACAAAGGGTTAAATTGAATTCAGAACTGAATTCAGTTTGTATAAGACCCAAATTTCAACAATGATACCTAGCACGGCATGGCAACCCATGGCATTAGTCGTTTTAAAAAATATGCTTATAATAAAGCTGAAGAGGGTCGAAAGCGTGTAAATGTTATTGGGAAGGTCTTGTCGATAATAGATCAATTTTAAGATTTTTTGTCTGTTGGTCAGTTTCAGTTTGTCTGTTTATTGGACAGAGCATCATGAGAAAACGGCTGGATTGATTTTAATGAAAACTTTGCCATCTGTTTAAGAAGACTTCTAATTAAGATATAGGATATAAAAAAACATTTATGGTCTTGAAGGGGTAAATGGGGGTGTTATTTCATGATTGACCCAATAATTCTTACTAAGTTTTAGGCTAAGGTGCAAAGAAACTATTGCTAACTAAACATATAAATAATACCTAATCACGTTATTTTAGACGTCAATGAAACATTATGGCATATTATGAAGTTTCATCCATTTTATCGCTCGCGACAAAATGTATGCACTGACAAGCAACTTCAAAAAATGTGCTACTACAGCTGTATGCTTAGCACATGATTGGTATGTCAGTATGTCGCCGCGAGATAGATTTTCCATTTTTTACTAACTATATGAATAAAAGAGCGGTGGATAGTCTATCTCGCGGCGACATATTGTCGTAACTACTAATCCTGTGCTAAGCCTACTGGTTCGAGTTATCCTCGTTACAAAATTCACCCGTATTAAATATGCACACTGTATACATGCCTAACGTATTAAATAAGAGTGAGACGCGGGCAAAATGTGCCCCTAATGGTATATATTAAAGTCGGGTGACTCAGCTAAATGTGGGCAATTAACGATAATTACTACTTTCAAAATTGTACACAAAATGGATTTGTTTCAAAATGATACCAATTAACTTAGGACCTTTATTGCCTGGATTTCAAAAACAGAATAGATGCTAAAGATGTTTTTATTGTACTAGCCCTTATTCAATATTATAAGTAGATTAATAATTAAGCGTTTAATAATGGCGTTTGGATAGTCAAATACATGATCTGAAAGTGTACTTGTTAAGTCTTCAAGGCGAAGTTATTCTCAACAATAAATGTCAGAATTTGTTGACTGAAAGCGTTGGTGTTTTAATTTTTGAAATCTTAAGTAGATAATTTGATATCTGGAAAATAAGCGGAACTATGTCGACAGAATAGTCGATATTTCATCAAGCACTAGTGAAAAGTTGATTTTTGCTCCCGACGTCCGGAATTTGCTTATCAGTTATCATACTTATTTAATTTATGTGTGTTAAGTTAGAATTGGAAAAAGTGAGGGAGTCCTTTGTCCAGAAGTGGGACACTACAGGATCAAAATAATAATAAATAAATAAGGAAACTTAGGTAAAGTAACCTTTTTGTATTAAGGAGGTACCTACATAATTATTAAGTTTCCGCCGGTGTTAGTTAGTACAGTAGTAGGTTAACCACAAACGCTGTCAAAGGGTTCAAAGTGTTCAAACATCGCGATGTAATTAATATACGCAGTTAAATCCTTTTTCAATATTGTATTAAACATGATATTTAAGGTATAAGGGCCTGAATGAATTGCCTAAGAATTTTCATCTAAAATCGAGACTTCAAGAGTTTCCGACAAGTTCTAAACGTTCTAGTCTCTGGGAATTATGAGAACTTTTACCTTCCTCTTAAGAAAAATTTCAACTTTCTTGAGATTAAACTTAAGTAAACAAAAGAAGAAGTTTTAGATGCAAGTAAACCATTTACCTTTCATTTTATTTTAGAAACTTTGCTCAGTACTTTTGTTTGGAGTAGGCAGGGAGTATAAAAAGGGTTTATCGGTGACTTGTAGTATAAATCGCACAACACAACGTTTGCACAAATTACACAAAACCACTTTGAAGAGAAAAGACATTTTATAAATAAAACGAGCTGTATAACAATTAAAAGAGTT